>MU106549.1:20908-55813 GCA_012274485.2 Sinapis alba
TTTTTGGTTTAAAATAATTATAAAACAAAAATAATTTATTACATTTATTTTTCAAATTAAATAACAAATATATCCGGTTTTTATCCATTTAACCCAGTTATGTCTTTAGTTCACGTTTCATTTGGTTTTTCATATGTTCCGTATGGATTTAAAAATTCATAATCTATGCAACGTTTCTAGAAAAAAAAGAAAAAAAATTATATAGCGGAACATTAATATTTCGGACCCCGCGCTTGCGCGGGGGCTATGGATCCTAGTTTATATGAATAGTCTGATGAAGTAACTCAAATCTTTAAAGGTAATGAGAAGTATCTTTACAACCAAGGATGCTTTAACCTATTCAGTAACTACATATATGATATATCCCCACTCAATTAACCTAATCATCCAATCAAAAGCCTCTCAGTGTTTTGAGGTCAGGCTCTGAAAAAAGCCTATACAGAGCAACAACAAGATGTTTATGTAAAGTTGTCTGAATCGCCACTGTTTGATCTTGAGTAACCTTCATGCTTAAGAAACAACGCAAAGAGAATCTCGTTCCACGCATCAGGAACACCAGGGAGACACCAATGGCTACAGTCTTGTCTGTGTACCGGTGCAGGACTAGCTGACCCCAAGTAGTACAGTGATGGGTGGCCATCGTTTCTTTGAGCAGCCATGGCCGTTATGTTCAGCAGTTTCAGTTTAGCCGCCGCATGTGATGTGTTCGAGTGGTAAAGAGGTGACAAGACGTCTCCAAGGAGCTTCAGATGTTCCCATGTCTCTGATGGAACTAGAGAGGCTCCAAAATCAGGCAGTGTCTCCATATGACATGTTCCTCCGGTTCTCCAATCTCCACCCCTGGATTAAAAACGGAACTTAGATAAAGATTGATCGAAGATTCTTGTTTTGTAGTAATGTGGCTACGAACCTGAAATGCACGGGAGCAAATGTGCGGAAGAAGACTTGTGTTTTGTTTGAATCAACCTCTTCTCGTACCCATTTCACAACGGTCTTCATAGCTCGTCTATAAGCATGCTCTATCTTCATCTTCATTCTCACTTTTGCTCCTTCTTGAAAGTAACAGCCTCTGCAGTAACAATCCAAAAAGATTGGTCAGGGAAACCAAAACACAAACTGATCAGTCCAAAGATTGTTAAGGAAGAAGAAGCTAACCCGCGGATAGTTTTCTCATAGTTCCACCAATGACCCGTGTTAAACACCAACACATCCGCATCTCTCCACTTGTCAGCATACCAATCCATCGTCTCTAGCTTAAGAGTCGTCTTCACCTTCTCTGGATATCCTATAGGAGGACGGCTTTGGAGAACCAGAAACGGTGCTCTATAGTATTCAACAGTGCAGTTGTAGTCATGAAACTTGAAAACAAAGAAGCCCATGTGCTTTGTGATGGTTCTGTTGTTCACTTCATAAACCGAATCCTTGTTCTCGACTCCAGAGGACAGCATACAAAGAAGAGACTCCCATTGGTTTCTTCCAATGGAGTCTCCCACAAAAACTAGCCTCTTGTTCCTTAGTTTCTCCAGCATCAACTTCCCATCAAATCTGAACTCAAAGAAACTCTTACTTAACTAATCCGAGCAAAACGCAGGAGAAACAGTAACAAAACGCAGAAACATTACCTGGGCAAATCACAGTGCGTAGGTTGCCATCTCCACTTAGTGTAGAACACATCAAGTCTCCCGAACTCAGTGCATCTGAATCCTTCATCAAGAAAGGAGCAATCTTTGGACTGATACATCGGATACGCTTCGTCCCAAACCCATCTCCCATGAAACACATCACAACCATTCCCACTCTCATCAAGAAACTCAACTCTGTTTCCGTTCGTGGTGGTGTTGTTGTTAACTCCAGAACCAACATCGAGCTCCTTGAGCCAAAGGAATCTATCAGACTGATCCGAAAAGTCGTGGCTTTTGGTTTGAGCTACGTTTGTGTAGTCCAGGTAGAAGAAGCTGAAGACTAAACACAAACCCACCAAGAAGAACCCCAAGACTCCCAGTGAAGGCTCGAAGACGAGCCTTAGACGCTTAAATCTCTTGATTGCTTCGGGGATTGGTGTAGCTTCATCGCCTTCGAGAGATGGGTTCTTCGACATCTGAGGTTTAATGAGGATACAGCTGCTAAAGTATAAGACTTTACTCTTCCCAGGTTGGCTTCTTCTTCAGCTTGAGGCTCTCTAAGAGAAGTTCAAGAAGAGGGGAAGAGTTAATGAGAAACAAGAAACGACAATGGCAAGTGAAGCTGAAGAGGCTAGGATTAACTGTTTGGGTTCGCTTTCAAAATCTAAACAAGTGATAAACAATAAAGAAAACTCTCAACTTTTTCTTGACCGTCTTGTTTCTCAAAAGGGTGTGAGAGAGAGAGAAGTATGTATGAATCGTGGGTCCTTTTCTAAGTGGTGGGTCCCGTAGATCCAAAAGATGGCGCACGCGCGATCATGGCGCGTAACATGAGTATTTACCACGCACCGAAGTGGTGGGGTCAAAACGTCGTCGTTTTACGGTTAAAACGGTTAACTCGTTTGGCGGGTTGTAGTATTGGTCTGAACGCGATTATTCTTCGTTTTATTAACCGAAAATAGCGTTTTGGTCATAATGGTTAGAAACTTCAGCGGTGTCCGCGAACAATATAAAAAATCTATTTAAGAGAACTTTTTAATCATGTTTTTAGCATTAAAGAGGGTAAAAAAATGGTTTGGTAGATTCAATAAAATGAACGTGGGAAATAAGATGGAATCTTCTAATGATTTACTATTAAAGCAAATTTAATTTAGGAAGCTCGGAGCCGTCGATGGCGGAGATGTGCATGAACACATCACATGTCATGTGTGTGTCTAGGGACAAGATTCAATGAGTCAGAGAGAGTGATAACCGAGGAGAGCTTGCGTACCGGCCAAGATCAAATTACCCTTTTAATCGTCTCATTATGAGATCTCAAGATCATTAAAAAAGGCTTTTTATTTAACTGATGAATTCAAGGTAATAATTATAATGATTTGGTTGAACTCTGAAACGTAGAAAGAGTGCAAGAGATGATGAATCTCAAGGTAATTCCATTTACACTGTTGCTTCCTCTTGTGTTGACCTTTGCAATCACCAGACGCTAATCTCGTCGTAAAAGCAGAGATTCGTTGAGTTCACAAGAACATTCTTGTTCATGGTTTGTTCCTTCAAATAAGCCATTTTCTTACAGAACAGAGATTGTTTAAGGTTTGTTGACATGGCATGGGTCTTACCTACTCTCTGAGTTTCATAGCTTCAAAAATGATGTAGACAATCTTTACTATACTGAGATAAAATTCTGAGCGATTGATAAAAAGACGGGCAAATGGCAATGGTGGTGGATACTGGATAGATACAAATTAATCTTTAAGGTTCTGAGATCATTGAAATAAAAGAAGCAAAGAGTTATTTTTTTGGTCTAATAAGAAGCAAGGGGTTGAAAAAGTTCTTCCTTACAAGTTCACAGGCTTGTCATAAGAAACTGATATGAACTACCTTTTTTCTTCTCACTCCTTCATATTGTTATTTTCCCATCTCAAAAAGTGAAGGAAAAAATCTCTAATAATGCATTATTTTGAGGGAAAATTGAGTTTATGCATGGTGTTACATCAAATTTGAGAGAATACTATTCATAAACTCATTTTTTTTCCTCTCAAAATGTTGCACTATTAGATAAACCATAAGAGCTTCTAGCAGAGCATGAGTTCCATTTAAAAAGCAATGAAGCACCATCAGTGTATCCACTAATCCATTGAGAAATGCTTCAACACGTAGCATCACACTATACATTCGATAGTGTAGTTGAGATTGAAGAGATCGTTCGTATTGTTCAGCCTTTTCAAGGAACCAAAGCTCCAGTGACAAGTAACCAAAGGCCAGTGATCGAGTCGCATTGTCCATCGCCCGTCTGCTTCATCTTCTTCCTGTCTCGCGTTGTGCCAGGGAAGATAGCTGTGATTGGAGGCTGTCGAGAATACACAGGAGTTCCATACTTCGCCGCCATTTCAGCTCTTAAAATCGTCAGTAGTTTCATTTCTGTTAGCCATCACAACTTCTTTCTACTCATCTTTGGTTTTAAGTTGGTCTGTAAACAAAAAGAGAAGACTGGTTTATTGTCCTTTAACCTGTAGGCTCATGTCTTCTGCAGGAAAGACGCAGTTCCTATTATCAAGAGCCATAGTCCTGAGCTTATAGTTCATCCTGTTCTTGAAGAATCATACATCATCTTGGTCAAAGCCAGTTTCAATAACTCTATATTTTGTTATCTGGATGTAGTCAGTTCAGTGAGGAAGAGAAAAGAAAACATAAGAGATCAACTACACTATCGAATGTTTAGGGGAGAGATATCATATGGGTTTCTTTATTACTGAACTGCTGCATCAGAGAATCTACAAAGTTTTATCTTTATTTATTTTTGTTTGCCCTGCAGTTTGGAGTATAGGGCATATTAAACTGCAGAACACATCAACTAGAGTTGGTATTGTCTTCCACTACAAGTTCTGAACATGAGATAAAAGGATCAAGAGAAGGTAGATTTTGGGTCTATAAAACATAACTTATTGGGACAAAGACACTAAAAACACCAGAAGACACGGACATGTACAGAGAAGACAAAAGAGAGAATAACACTACACGCTTCATCACCAACCATTGATAACTTATTAAAAAAAAAAAAAAACTCATAGAACAGCTTCTTGTTTTCTCTACATCATTTATTTTGGTTTGCAAGAGAGATGGTTCTTGATTCTTTCACTCTCCATGTGCAAGAACTGCTGCTCCTTCCACCTGTTTCCACCACCATTGTGTGTTAAGAGCCTTATCTAAAATATTGCTGAAAGAAAACTAAAACTAGACATGAATGATTTGTTCTTGAAAAATCAATCAATCAAATCACCTTGAAGGTGGCTCCCCAAATTTCTTCCTCTTTAGCAGGAATGGCAGTGATCTTGTTCTTAGGGTTCTCAAAGCTCCTAAGCCCACCTAAAGCAGTCGAGTAAAAACAGCCTGCAACACACACACGCACAACCATTCAAATTGCTTATAAGGTCCTACAAAATCTTGAACGTGAGAGTTAAAACAAAGAAAATGAAGAAACAAACCTTGAGGGAAAGAAGCAAGAGATTTGCCACAGGCACCTTTTAGCAACTCAACATCATCAGCAAATGCCACATACCCATCAGCTGTTATCCCCCAATACAACGGAACCTTACCAACTTGGTCCTGCAGCAAATTAAAACCAAGTTTTACCACTAAATTCAATCCAACCTCGCCATAAATAAGGAGGATAAAGAAGAGCTTACAGAGGCTACAAACAGAGTGGAGGTTGATTTATCAAAGACCACAAAGGCGAAATCGCCACTTAGGTGTGACACAACGTGGTTAGCCGGGTAAGGAGCTCTGTCACGAAGAGTCTTGTAAGCTTCAATGACCAAGAGAACCTCGTTTGCATTCTTTGCAAGCCCATATTGCTGCTTCAAGCTTCCTAGGTTGTCAAGCGACCCTTGGAACAAGCAGAATATCTCATCCTTAGCCCCAAATGACCTGCACCAATTACACACACAACATCTATAAGACACAGTTCAAATTAACTCATCTGATATGAGAAAGTATTGCAATTGATAATGAGAATAGTCAAACAGGTGAGTCAGCATCGTAGCTTTAAATAGACATACAATTATGAATGTATCGATATGGGCATGGCTAAGAGGTAAAGAAAGCGAGGCATCATAATTCACAAGGCTATCTATAGTAGTGCTTGTGGGGTTTGGTTATAGCCTGATAGGGTTTGGTGGACCACCAAACCTGCCTTTGTTGATTTGCCATATCCAAAACACATACTGTCCCTATATATATTTTAACTATATAAGATCGAATTTTGGGTAGGTTTTTAGTGTAATTTAAGAACTGTCTTTTAACATTAACTAGAAAAAATTAAGAAACGGTTCTTAAATATCTTATCTAAGAACCGTCTCTTAATTTTTTTTACTTAAAATTAAAAAATTGTTCTTATATTACGATAAGACCTCGTAATCTTCCAATAAACATGACCTAATATATTTTTACCACATGGTGTTATTGGTCATGTCATTGAGAAATATGGTTCATGATAGCAAATAGTAATTGCACCATATCATTGGTATTGTAAGAAGATGAAAATGAAAATTACTATATAATTATTGTGATAGTATTATCAGTTTTGTCTATATTCAGTTTTATGGCTGATGCGTAATGACTTATTTTCTACCACAAGCTATAACCTCTCTTCTTTTTTACAATCTAGAACTTCTTCCCTTTATTATTTGAGCCTTTTTCCTTGTGCTATTATTAATGTTTCCAGTTTAGCAATCGGATTCAATTCATATGAGTCATTAGAGGTTGGTCGATCATCTTTGACGAGCAACACAACTTCTGAGACGTCCCACCGTCACCGACAAAGTCAACTACTATTCCCTCCGTTTCGCAAAGAGTGTCATTTTGAAGTTTTATTTTCGTTTCACAAAGAATGTCGTTTTCAATTTTCAATGCAATTTATTAATGTTTTTAGCTTGATATTTATTGTAAAATGTATTAGTTTTGTAAATATTTTTATTTATCTAAAACAATATTGAATGAATAACTACTACATAAATGCATTATAATCATTTTCTTAATATGTGTGAAAATTATCAAAATGACATTTTTTAAGAAACAGAGGGAGTATTTGTTTTTTTTATCTTTAGGCATCTAACTTTTTGGATCTTCCAACATGTAAATATCTGAATACTTTTATACGTAAAAATCTTTTTAACTAGAGAAATTCCCTTAGATAGCCTTTTTAGTTTGTTTGTCACAAAAATAGCTTTTAAGGAAGAAAATGACCAAAATGTTTTTTTTAGAAGCTAAAAAATTCATTTATATGCATTTATACCCCTAGGGTTAACTAATTTGCACTTTAGAGTTTAGAGTTAAGGGGTGGGTTTGGGGTTAGGGTTTCAAATTTCAAAAAAAAAAATAAAAAAAAATCAAAATTTCAAAAAAAAAAAAAGTCTATTTTGGTCATTTTATTTTTTGAGTGCTATTTTTGTGACAAAAACTTAAAAATGACTATTTAAGAGAATTGCCCTTTTAACTATTGGAATCTTTGTTTGGATAAGTATTCAGATATTTTAAATTGTAATTTTCCTATATGTATCCTTGTCCACACAATTAGGATCGATGTAAAACTTACCTATGATGATGTAGCAAATAAAATCTTTTTAAATAAAGTAAAATCTTTTTAAATAAAGTAAAAATCTGGACTTACTCTTTCATTATTTGTTTGGGTCCACACACCACACAACAAAAACATCATCCTAAGTTTAGTGGAGTGATTATGTAAATCGGAAATCTAAAATTATACTATAACACGTGTATTATCTAAACGATTAAGTATAATTAAGGGGTGATATTCACTAGTTCCTTCTCTTCTCTGTAATTTTAGATAAGAAAATCGGTCGATACACCCTACGTTGTTAATTTTTGTTATATACAAATATTAATTTAATCATCAAAAATATTAAAAAGCTTGACGATGATTTCACCACCGTCCGATCAATATAACGGTAAAAAAAAACTTTGGAAACATCGTGAGTTGATTTTCAACGAGAAATGAAAAAACACACACCTTGGTCGTTGAGGACTCTCTTTGTGGTGGCTGTACGCAAGCTGCACATAGTCGCCGACCTGTACGGACACGGCGGAAGGATTTTTCTCGACGAACTTGTTAACTAGGACCGCTCCAGTTGTCTTCGGCGACGGAGTTCGGTTGCCAGCTGCCACCAGCTCTTCCGGCAGCGATACTATAGCTCCGCTGAAAATTCCCAACATTTTCTCTCTCTTCCGACGATGCCAACTAAAACCAAAACGAAACTAGTTTTGTAGAAAATTAAACTGTTTTTGAGTTCTCTTGGTGATAAAGATATATATGGGACATGGAGGTTGTGACAAAGGAGAGAAATGGTGCATATAAATATATAGGAGGGAACAGACGGATATACTATTCTTTTCACTACTCCTTCGTATTCTCTCTAGCTTCTCTCTAAAGACTACTTTTTCTGATTTCGTTTTTCCCGGTGACCGCCGTGTCCTATTTGGCGGTCGCCGGAGTCTCCTCCTCGTGTTTTTCTTTCCCTTCTTCCCTCCTCTTGTTTGTCTTTGTGTTTCTCTGCTTCCTTTTGCGGCGTAAGGGTTGAGTTTGACCAAGACTTATCTGGTTCAGATCCGGCGGTTCCTGAAGCAGATCTGGCGCGTACATGGGTTTTGGCGAGGCTTGAGGACGGCGTTGCTATCCTGTGTTTGTTTTCCGTTTGCTAAGGTATCTCTGTCCGGAATTTTTCTCGTCTCTGGTTGAGCTTCTTCAGAGGCTGGCGGCGCGTGAGTGTTGGATAATCTCTGGTGGTTCCCTCCGTCGTAGAGTGGCATGTGGCTATACGGTGGTGTTTCCATCTGCAGGTTGGAGCTCGTGGGTTTTTGGATCTCGAGTTTCTCTACTCTCCTTTGAGTCTTCTGGTGGTCTTCGGGAGCTGTGCGTGGAGTGTCTCTGAGGGTTGGTCGTCGTCTGGCCCTTGGGTAAGTCTCCTGTGGCGGCGCGTGGTGGATGTCGCCTTATCTTCTGAGTCAACCTTGGCGTGTGGAGTCTGTCGCTTCCTCTCGAAGGCGTTGTAGGTTCGACTGTGGCGCTTCTCGCCGCTGTCTCTTTATCCTCTCATCTTTGTGGCAGGTTGTCTTCCTTGGAAGAAGTGTGGGTCCGCTGTTCATGGTCTCGAGCCAGCTTAGCAGTCGGGAGCTTTGTTAGTCCGACGGTCCTTTCTCCGGAGGAGGATGTACCCTTCCTGCCCCTTGGCCCTATATGGGACTAGGGTTAAAGGGATGTATACGGTCACGGTTTGGCTTGTTGGGGGCAGCATTCTCCTGCTTTCCTTTCCGAACGACGGCATCGCCGGTTGTGGGCTCCGCCTCGTGCTGCCGGTGAGACGATGTTGGATGAGCTTGTGCGCTCGAGTTGCGATTCTGTGTGCAGGTGTTGATGTGTGGGTCTCTCGGAAGCTGTAGGAGCCGTGTGTTTCAAGGTATGAGGGCGCCTTTCTCTCCGGTAGCTCGCGGCAACTGGTTCACTCTCTCCGCTCATACCTCTGTTTGGTCCTTCATTGCTCCGTTGGTTTGTAGTCCTGTTCTGGATCGTTTCTAATTCCATTTAAGTCTTTCTTGTTGTTTAGGTGTTGTGTTTAGTTTCAATTCCTGCATTTCTGCTTCTTGTGTCTTTGTATTTCTGTAAAAAACTTAAAAGCCTGGTATAATAATTTAACATTTTACCAAAAAAAAAAAAATATATAGGAGGAAGACGAGGGTATATCGTGGGTATTTTCGTCATTTTAGCTTCTCCTGAATCTTCTATTAATTAACACGGAAATTAACGTCCTGACGTGTTTACATGTGGCAGTGAACTAATACGTGGGGCCCATGCGGAAGAGATGGAATCATTCTCGAGCGTTAGATTCTAGTCTCGTGGGACCTGTGTTGCCATTTGTGGTCTCTTGTCTTATCCAGTCTCCTTTTTCAAATTCCTAATTTATTGAAATTTTACTCCAGGGTAAAATAGCTTTTTATTTAAAATAATTGTGAATGTGTAATGCCCAAATTTCATTTCAAAATTAATTCATGTTTTTATTTATAAATTGCAAAATGCTAGTGAATTTAAATTCTAGTTTATTTGAAATTTATTTATTTTGCTTCCATTTTTTAAGCTAACATACACTTTTCGTAAAAAAAAGAAGAAGATAACATCCACTTTGATGAAAAAACACAGTTCTTCTTACACGTTACCACCTTTTTCTGCGCCATATTTTCATACATTTTAATATAAGAAAACCAGCAAAACTCATAAGTGAAATTAAATACGTAACTGGTGAAATGTAATAAGCACAAAACATTTAAGTATTTCTTTCTGGGACAAAATTTGGCTATTTAAACTAAATTTAATACTCCATTGACAATTACGAACAAACTAAATAAGATAACTAATTTTCCGGGGAAAAATTTGTCAATTAATTAGGCGATGTATCACCATACTTTCCTACTTTTTCAAGGCCATTTACTAAGTTGATTCTATTGAAATTAAACCAATAACCATAACCAGAATTTTTTATTGGTGTTAGTGTGTTTCAAAACCATTATAAAAATAAAGCATTTATAAATTGTAAAGCTACGTGATCCAGACTATATATGTCTCATTCCATATTAAATAAATTAAATATTCTCTTGTTTCTAATATTTAAGTAAATAATTTGTAAAATCGAATCATTGTAATTTCATCAAAGATTGAAAACCTTGTGCTACATAATTCTCAACAATTTGAAGCTTTGTAATATTGATTTAAAACTTTCATACAGATCCTAAACGGCTGTGGTTTCAGCTTCAACTTTTTATATACAAAAAAACTAACTAAAATATCATTATAAACAGAATATGTGTTGACAGTGGAAATAAGAAAAGAAGAAAGATTATTAAGAATGTTAAAACAGTGGGGCGCCCATTGTTTTGTTTTAGTGCTTGGCCCACTGCCTTTTAGTAAATTTACCTTCGCACATTTCCTACCAATTAATATGTGGTTTTGTGATTTATTCTCCTTAAACATTTTACAATTAGAATAATTTTAAATATAAAATATTAGTAAATCGCTGGAAAATTGAGTTTCGAAAGAAGAAACATCAGCAAGATAGAGAACGAGAAGACTATGAGGTTTGGTTTCTTTTGGAGAGAAAACTAAACTAATAAGAATCAGATATTAGACAACTTCAAATCAAATATTCAACCATTAACCATAGATTACTGTTTCTGTGGAGCTTGTACTAAGTTATGAATCTCTAGACTAACCCATTCCCGTTACATAGTGATTTTTTCTAGATTCTTAATAATATCAGAAAGTTGATAAATAAATATAAAACTATCGGACTACCTTAAACCAACCATATCTACTCACTAAACAAGCAAACTCAAGATTATAGACTTTAGCAGTACGTAGATTGATCCACAAGGTTCGCTGTAGAACACAACCTTATGCATTAACTGTTTGCACACATAACCAAGCCAACTTACTTTGTAACTATTTTTTGTTTTCCTCCAAATTACGTAACCTAAAAAATAATCAAACTCCAATAAAGTTATTAAGCCTTCAGTTGAATACAAAGATGGGTGAGTTGCTGAAGAATTTTACCATTAATTGGTTAAGAAAATGACACACGTAAACAGTGGAAACCCATAACACACAATAAAAGGTTTGGTGACAACAACCATGAAATGTGTAAGAATAGTTGTAACTATTTCATGCCAAATATCAAAGACCACAGTATGGACCAAAGACACCACTTAACTAGGCCATTTATATCATACCAAAATTGCATTTATTATTTAACTGAATCAACTTTACCAAACATCCTTATATTAACAAAACGAATGTGAAATCCTCCAATAGAATTCGTTTATTCTTTTGTAACGCAACACATACCTCACTTGATACATGCCAACATACAATTCGTCAAATTTCGATTGAGACATTGTTCTTGATATTACAGTTCCTATTTGACATGGCCACGAATTTGGATGATTAAATTATGAGAAATTCCCTTAGATAGTTATTTTTAGTTTGTTTGTCACAAAAATAGTTTTTAAAGAAGAAAATAACCAAAATATTTTTTTTAAAAGTTAAAAATACATTTATATGCATTTATACCCCTAGGTTAACTAATTTGGACTTTAGGGTTTAGAGTTAAGGGGTGAGTTTGGGGTTAGAGTTTCAATTTTTTTTTAAAAAGTAAAAAAAAATCAAAATTTCAAAAAAAAAAAAGTTTATTTTGGTCATTTTATTTTTTTGGAACTATTTTTGTGACAAAAATTTAAAAATGGCTATTTAAGAGAATTGACCTTAAATTATTGTCATGTTACTATGTATATAGTATATTTTGACTTTTCTATCAGATGCAAACTAAAATCTTAAAATTATATTATCTAAAATCAAGGAGATATTGATAATAGTGAGAAACTGAGAATCAATGACTGACGTTATCATTTTGTTTTATTGATGTTAACATAATACATGATTAGTTTTCATATAATAAAATCTAAACAAGGCACAAGTTGCATTATTTTCTTATCTCATCATTATTTTTTTAATAGAAAGTATAAATAAATAAATACTTGAGCAATGGCAACCATGGACATGGGAGTGGGAACTACAAAAGCTGAAAACGACTATGATATTGTATTGCATTATTTATCTTCACAGGATTTCCAAAAACTATTTCAAACCAAGATGTTATCTCGTATGAACTTGACATATATAAAGCTTTTAAGTTTTATCTTCTTTTGCTGCTTACTATTATCCAACATGATAGTAGTAACAGGTCATCTATGAGAACATTATTTTATCCATTTATCCATATCAGAAACCTCTGGAAAATGTTAGTTGAAAAATATTTGTACATGTTATTTTATATTACGGAAACTCACATGACCTAGATGTTACAATTATAGAGCCATCTGCAAAAGATAATATTGTTGTGTTGCAACTACAAGTACATGCACCCCAATAAAAACATGTACACGTTACGAACGAACACTATGTAACATAAAAAGATTATTAATTTTCGTTAGGATATTATTTCACTAGGGACGATTTTTGTTGCTAACATTAAATCTTTTGAATATGATAACTCGTAGATATTTCAAAGCAATATGGTGTGGCTGTGGATATATATAGATCTAAAAGCTTCCGTATCATGCAAACTAACAATTATTATTGGACCATCGTTGATTCAGTGATACATAGGCGAAATGGTCACCCATCTCGATCACCTTAGCTTTTATATCTGCTGTCAATCACTAATGCACTCCACAAAAACTTTATATCAGCCAGTCTCGTATTAATAATAATTTAATTTAATAGTATGTTTAAAAATTTAAAATTTTATATTATAATTTATATATTTATATTTAATTTTTTTAATTTTTAAATATATTTTGATTCGGGTCCTATTCGACCGTTCTACTTACACGTATTGTTAGACGGTCATGTTTCATATGTAAATACTATTTTCTTTTTTATCATATCACGATTTTTTCATCATATTTTTGGCTGTTTGTATACTTTTTTTCTTTCTTGTGATGCGATCATAACCAAGTCTGGCCCACTATTGTCTGTGTCCAACTTATTTTTTCTTTCGTTCGCCAATTTCGGGAAAATACTTTGTACACAAAATAATTATTTGCAAGAAATAACAAAAATCAAATAAGGCCCGTTAGCGAAATTACCCAAATCAAACGAAATCCAATAGAAAAAGGCTTTTAACTTAAAGCCCACTAATCATAATCGGGTCGACCCGCCGTCTACAATCCCCAAGCGACTCGATAATCGCCGGAGATCACATTTTGACTAGCACCATTCTGGGAACTAATCGGAGATCTGTGGATCATGGCGACGGAGAAACGGGATACGGAGGTGAAGACCGATGATGGATCTCCTAAGATCAAACCGAGACCGATTGTTCAGCTGGGAATTTTCCTCATCTCTCACAGTCCCGTCTTCAGGTGAGTTGCTTTCGCCATCATTTTTTTTGCTTACAATGTCTTTGTTTTCTATGTTTTGACTCTGCTGATGGTGTTTATAGTGTGATTTTCTCTGCTGCTGGGGTTATGGCGCTGCTGCTTTTACCGCTGCTTGCGAAGAACACTTACATCTCCGAGAACGCTCTAATGCCAGGTTTGTGTATCTCATAGTCTCATGCTTTGGCTTTCCTTATGACTGTTGATGGTAGATGGGAACAAGAGAGAGTCAAATGTTAACCAAACTAGTGCTCTATATGATTGGAATCTTTTTCGAGGGTTCATCAACACTGTTTAATGATGTGAGTTTATGTGTGTTTTGTGGTTTTCTTTCTTGAATCTGTTCTTCAGGCTCTGCACGGTCTATGCTCTCTCATCAGGATGTTTCTGATGGAAGCAAACTGGTGAATGACATTAGCAACTTTAGAGTGAATCATGATGAAGGCCATGGTGTGTAAGTCTTCTTCCTATAACCTCTTTCACTTTGAATATAGCTTTCTCCAACATCATGAGGAAAAAAACAACGGAAAAAAGCAACTTAGCTCTTTGATTTACTTAGTCCATGTTTCGTCCTTCTTTTCTTCTCCAAATGTGCCTGTTGACAGTCTCCTGTTTTGTTCTTTCTAGTGAAGTCCAGAGGCTTATTGGAAAATACATGTTAGACATGGGGGCTGAAGTTTATTATCAAAAGTTCCAGCCTGAAGGGAATCACTTTCACCCACTGCACTTCTTCTCTGGTCCTGCTTCATTTGCAAATCTGGGGAATGTCAGTTGTGATTCTTATGGGATTAATGTTGCTGGGATTATAAGAGCCCCTCGAGGTGATGGAAAAGAGTCTATTGTCTTGGTTACTCCTTATGATTTCATAAATGGTGGAGATTATGAGGCTTTGTCTTTAGGCATTGCCAATTCTTTATTTTCCTTGCTCGCTAGAGTTACCTGGCTTTCCAAAGACATAGTATGGCTCGTTGCTGATTCTCGTTATGGAGACTACAGACCAGTTTCTGCATGGTTAAGTGAATACCACACACCTTCGTTTGAAGTCTCGGATTTGTCCAAGTGTGACGAGCTTAATATATCTGACAGCTTCAGACGGGCTGGAACGGTGGCTGCTGCTTTGGTTGTGAAAGTTGATGGTAGAAGTGAAAGGTTCGAGGACACACTAAGTATCTACGCAGAGGCATCTAATGGGCAGATGCCAAACCTCGACCTCATCAATGTTGTAAATTACTTAGCGGTGCACAGGCAGGGTTTTTATGTTAAGGTGGAGAAGGTTGTATCCTTACTTTCCTCTAGTTGGCTAAAGACTGTTGGGGAAATATTTGAAGCTGTTGGCAAACTGGCTCGTACGTTAAATCCCGACTGGAAATTCGGTATCCCAGCCGCAGACTATCTTGAAGGCAGTGCTACACTAGCAAGTTCACTCTATTCCCAGGTAAAGTCTATAATGTTATCTGTCCTTAAGTAAATTCGTGGGGTTGCAGTCACACTGATACATTGTAACAAGGAAAAATCTTGAAGGTTGACAGAAAATGTTTCATTATTTTCTTTTGTTCATTCTCATCAGGCCCTTGGTATCCCAACTGGTCCTCATGGAGCTTTCCGTGATTATCAAGTTGATGCAATTACTTTGAAAGTTTCACCTAGATTTCCTCCTGGCAATAAGGGAAGGCAACACGAGTTCTTTCAGCGAGGTGCCCAGTAAGTTTTTCTCCTTTATATTTGCCATCTCTTCATTCTGTATACCTACCTCTGCTAGTTTATGTGAATCCTTTATTGCGCAAGAACAACAAAAAAATCATTTGTGCAGTGGGATTGAAGGAATGTAATCTTTGATATTCCTAAACTCTGTATGAGTGTTAGATGATAACTCTGTGCTTGCTCTTTAAACGCAGGTTACTTGAAGGAACTATAAGATCAGTGAACAACCTCCTCGAGAAGTTCCATCAATCGTTTTTCCTTTACATGTTAACTTCCCCAGGCAAATTTATCTCTGTAGGAGTCTACATGATCGCCTTTGCTCTTCTTGTAGCCCCTCTTCCGATGGTCGCAGCTTCTTTATACATTGATGGCTGTACCACTCCTACCAATGCCACTGATAACTCTGCCGAAAACCTGAAGTCATGGAAATGGCTACATGCAGCTAAACAGGTCTTTGCTTTGCACTTGTTGGGTTTCATCGTCACACTGCTTCCATATTTCATCTGTCAAGTACCGGGCGAACAATCTCCAACAAACCGCTCCATCGTATGGGCCACCACATCTTCTTCGCTTCTCCTTGTAACCTCTGTCACAATCCCGGGTTGCTCTCCATTCTCTTCTCGCCTCCATGGAACCAACTGGACTGTCTTGAAATCAGTGACCATTTCAGCTGCATTCATTGGTTTATGCCTTATGTCCATAATCAATTTCGCCACTGCAGAGATTGGAGCGTTGCTACTAGTGCCAATGTGTCTAATGGTTCGTCCAGTAAAGCCAGATTTGAGATCCAGACGTGTTAAGAGCATGTTGCGTGCGTTGTGCAGCATGGCGTTGGTGACCATCGGGTTCCCAGTCATGTTTTTCGCAATATCTAAGGAATTGCTAGGAGAAGGGCTCGAGGGGTTGAGTCTCGGAGGAGAGTTTTGGACATGGTTAGAGTCGCTGTGGGCATGGAAGAGTGCGACATATCTATACATAGGTATGGTTCATCTTCCTTGCTGGCTCCTTTGCCTCTGCATTTTGTTTCATCCTTCTTAATCGTTTACTTAATTCGGCGAAAGCTATACACTTTGTTTGAACATGTTATCCAACAATCTCGTGTTTGTAATTTTTTGGCTTCTTGAAATTTTGAAAAGTTAAGGCAGATACTAAGCTCTGAAGATATGTTGTGTAAATGCTTAGTTGCTAACAGAGAAAAAGGTATCTTAACACACAGACAAATAGAGCAAAACTGAGAATATCTACGAGTTAAACTAGTGATTTTACTACAAAGCTTCTGGTTGCAAGGAGTCTGAACTAGATCGTGTTCTTTGTCCAAAGCCCAGCATCGAGTTACCCAAATCAAAGTCCAACACAAAGCCTTCTAACTGAAGCCCACCCATTATAATCGGGCTGACCCGGTTTGACCCGCCGTCTACAATACCCAAGCATCGGACACCACCACCAACATCCACCATTAGATTCCTCCCCTGGATCCTCCACCTCACCATCTCGCTCTGCAACGCCAGATCAACCGCCGGAAAATCTACCTCACTAGTGAAGCAGAGGCCAAACGGTGCCACGGGAGCTACCGATATAGCGTTAGTCGCAGCTTTAGTGTAAGCTTCTGCAAACACCTTGTAGATCGAGCTCTCTAGCATCGTGTAAGGGATCACCGTGCTTAGTTCCGCCGACAACGGATCCTCCACTGAGAGCTTTTCCCCGTTGACTCTGATTGATTTCACGTTAATCACGTAACCGCCACTCGAGCCGGTGGACAGAGGCGCGTAGACCAACGATCTTGACGCGGCCACTCCGAAAACCTCCTCCACCGAACTCGTTGAAACGACGCCGTTCGACGGCGACAGGTAAACCGTTAAACGACGACGGTCGTTGGTTTCCGCAGCGATTTGCGAGGGAAGAGAAATCTGGGCCTTTCCTAGGCCCATTACTCCTTGGGCCCTACTAGCTAGCCCACGTAAAAGCCAAGGAGGAACACAAGCAAAGAGGAGATCAACGGTTCCCGGAGAAGAAACAGATCCGAATGACAAGACGTCTCTAGCGAGCTCTCCTCTCGCCGCGATACCAACGGCGCCGTTTCTCACAAGCAAATCACAATCCACGTTACGCGATACTCGCTCATTCCCAACCTTCGCCTTCAGGCAGCCGCTAGAGCTCCCGGAGATCAGACTCCGGGAAGAGGAAACATGTCCTGAGGAACAATCGAACCAAAGAAGCGAACCGGAGAGATCAACAACGAGCTTGATAGTCTCCGAGGAGTCGCCGAGAAGAATCTCTGCGATGTATTGACCGGTATGTAGATCACGGGTAACCGGAAAAACGACGCCGTTAATTGAATCAGATAACTGTGAATTTGAAATGAATAGAACTGAGAGGAAGGACAAGACGAAGAGATTCAGACAAGAAGCCATTAGAAGTGTGATTGTGTAAGGGGGAAGGCAATGGATGAAAACGGTTTTAAAGGATTAGTTAGGTTCTGGTTTGAATCTGAGATGCGGTGGGCCGACGCTGGTTTTTAAGATTGGGAGAGCGAATGTGAACCGATAAGGATTGGTTAGATTTGAGGTAAGTGCTGAGTAGACTGCGTGTCGTTTTGCGGACTGTGGGGATCCTTTTTTGTCTTTTTTGGTCAATGTTTATCCGTTTATTAAAAAGAAAAGGGAGACGATTAGAGGAGTTTTGGCACGTGCGAAGATAAGTTTTCTTAATATTTTCGTGTGTTTTTTTTTTTTTGCGAATATCCGTAGTTGTGTAAAGGTTTATGCCTACTTCGCCAACTGGAGTTAGTTGGTTTGGTAGAGTTAGAAAGTCCATGTGGCAACTTTTAGTTGGTATCCAGAATAACAAAGTTGTGGGAACTAAGAAGAGTGTGATTGGGCCCATACATAAAATGGGCCTCGTATAAAAATTTATATGGCGATATAAGCCCAATAGTTTATGTGCGTTTTAAAATATTGTATATTGTCCGCCATCTTGCAGAAAAACAATACGGAGACCATGGCAATGGCTTCAAATTGCCAGAAACATTAATTCATTGCTCATCTAGATAACTCATGAGGCCTAACTCTTGTAGATAACAAAGCTTATTCTTTCTTTAGCACTCAATAAAAGAGATACAAGTGCATTTGGAATAGAAATCGATCACAAAAAGCTTCTTAAATTGCAAGAACAAATGAAAATGAAAGAATTTTAGATTGTCACCAAGGACAAAGAGATTTTTAATTGGTTAATAAGAGATTCAAGAGAGAGTGTTGCACCCAAGCAACTGTAGGACCAAATGACATGGAATAAAAAACTGTGTTGATTGTCCGAGCCTGGAAGCGGCCTGCCACCGGAATAGGTGACTGTTTTGGCAATGCTCAATCGGCTGAGGAAGCATGGCCCCTGTTTCATTACCCACCTTAACTAGAAAGTAGACACGTTGATGATAGAGAAATGTTTGTATCTGTTAGAACATGTTTATTGGAGGTTTTTACGGAGAGATTCTTAGTGGAAGTTAAAAACAAGTTCTTAACTTCCGATAAAAATCTCTCCGTAAAAACTCTCCAATGGACATGCTCTTATATCTCTATCTTTATAGTTATGGGCTTTAGACTAAGTATTGGGCTTAACTTTCATTTCCATTTGTAACAAAAATTCAGTCTATGAGCTTTATAATACAATAGTTGACAAAAAAAAGAAAAGCTTCTAGGGAAATCTACCCAAGGTCCTAGCTTTGCTAGAAAGATACCACAGAGCACTCAAGTCAATGGTAGAGAACTTTATTACAATAAAATACAGGAAAGTAAATTTATACAACACTGGCCATAGATCTCGGCGACGGCTATGTTTTCAGTGAGAAACTCTTCATTTCTAACATTTTGATTTTTTATAAAATATCCACATGAAAACCTTCCAGTAAAAATGCTTTATATTAATTAGCTAATTAATCATTGAAACCATGTATGGGTAAGTACGAAAATGTTTAACTAATCCACAATTTACCCAAAATAGATACTCCCTCCGTTTCAAAATGTTACATATTTTAGATTTTTCACACAGTTTAATAAAACACATTAAATTTGCATATTTTTTTGTGATTATCTTTTTTCCATAAGTTTAAGCCAATAAAAATCCAGTAAGTGCAATTAATTTTTTTGAAATTTGCAATTAGTTAATAAAATTTACATTGAAAATATAAAAAATAGATCTTTTTGAAACAAAAATTTTCTCTAGAATATACAACTTTTTGAAACAGAGGGAGTAATATATAGATTTGGTGTTACAAAAAAAAAAAAAGAAGATAATATACAGATTTGAAAACATATAATTTCTAGGGATTCTGCGAAATCTTGAAAGAAGATTTCATCACCATGTGGTCTAGATATCATTACTCGCACACTTTTATGTATTTTAACTATTACTATCTCGACATAAAATCTCATATATGGTTCCTTCATATACTTTTAGCATCTCTATGTACGTTGGCCAGATAGTAATCATAATAAATAATAGTAATAGAATAGACATACTTCATGTGAACCATGTGGTATAGGTATCATTCATCGCATACATATAAACACATTATGAATCTTAATTATTGCTGTCTCGACAGAAAATCTCATGGGTTGCTACATATATTTTTCTAGCATTTTAGAGCATCCACAATACTTATCTTTTTAAGGGTTTCTTGAGATTAAAATAATAATAGTGTTATGAAAAGTAAGAAAGATGAATATAAAGTCAAGGAAAAAGGAGAGAAAGTGTTCTCAAATGAAAATACAAAAATCAATAATGAAAACATGTTTTCATAGATGTCATACTGTTATTGGTTGATTTTATTTATGTTTTAAAATTTAATTACAACATAAAATTATACTAGTTTTATAACTTAAGATCACCTTGTTAAGAGTTTTATAAATCCACTAAACCCTTTTGTTTTAAAGGCCTCCGTAAATAACACTTGGTTAGTTGGTGTAGGATGATCAATACAAAAATCTAAACACACATTGTAAGTTTGTAACTGCAAGTATGATACAACTTAGAAACTAGTATTAAGTTATCCTGAAGGATCCACCGACACCTCCAATTTTTCAAATATAATCTACCTGTTGTCATGTGTGTATATATCTATTATATGCATAATAGTCTTTTTTTTCCTTTTGCGGAATGCGTATAATTTAAACACTAGAGAGAAAAACATTAAACGTGCTCAAAACCATTAAAGAATTTAAATGATTTCATTTTCTTAGAGATACAAAGTTCATTTTACATATATAAATACCCATACATCTACGAATTAATAGTCCATCTTCATCTCAGACAAAACAATCACAAAAGCCCTAGAAAACCACAAAAGATGGGTAGCCTCATCGTCTTCGTGTCCATTTTTGCAGCCATAACTCTGACAACAGAAGCCCAATACCTTCTCCCAGTCACCAAACATGAACCCACCAAACAGTTTTACACCACTGTCAACATCGGAGCCGGCGGAATGTCGTCTCCCGTTAACCTCCTCCTCGACCTCGGAACCAACCTAACATGGCTAAACTGCCGCAAAATCAGATTATTATCATCACTCCGCGTCGTCACTTGCAAAAGCTCCACCTGCAAATCAATCCCCGGCAATGGCTGCGACATAAAAAACACCTGTCTTTACACTCAACCAAGACCTGTCGGTAAAACAAACACCTTAGCGACCGCCACCGGCCGTGTGGTTCAAGACAACGCTACAATCTTCACTACACAAGTCGGAAAACCAATCTCCATTGCCCCTTCCCGCCGCTTCACATTCTCCTGCGCCGTCGAGAAATACCTCCAAGGCCTTGCCCCTCCCATCGCCGGAGTTCTCGCTCTTTCTCCCGGTGAGTTTCCGTTCTGGAGAGAGATGACGTCAGAGTATAACGTCATCCCCAAGTTTGCTCTCTGCTTGCCTACTTCCAGCCTCGGATACTTCTACATGGGTGCCCATTCGTTCGGTGGCAGTAATCCCGTTCCCATGTCTTTGACGCCGCTGAAAATTGACTCGGGAAAATATCTAATCTCCGTTACGTCTATCAACGTTGACGGAGTTCCTTTAACGTTGGACGCAAGTTTGCTTGAGGGCGGAGCTCAGCTCAGTACTGTGGTTCCATACACCGTACTACAGACCGATATCTACAATGCTCTTGCTCACTCTTTTACGCTTAATGCAACGGTATTATTATACGAGAAATTCTCTTACATAGCCTCTTTTAGTTTGTTCTTCACAAGAAATAGTTTTTAAGAAAAAAATGAACAAAATAACTTTTTTAAAAGCTAATTTTTTTATTAATATGCATTTATATCCCTAGGGTTAACTAATTTAGACTTTAGGATTTAGAGTAAAGGGTGGGTTTGGGGATAGAGTTTCAAGTTTCAAAATTTTTTTTAAAAAAATTGAAAATTTCAAAACAAAAAATTTTATTTTGGTCATTTTATTTTTGTAAGGCTATTTTTATGACAAAAATTTAGACTAGCTATTTAAGAGAATTGCCCTTGTTATATAACAATACTATTTTATCTAATGAACTGATAAATTTGATTTTTGATTTATGTATATCAAGTCTACTAATCATCTTTGTTTGGGTTTTAACTTTGTTTTCACAGAAAATAGGAATGTCTGAGGTTCCAGGAACTGCACCTTTTAAACACTGCTTCGAAGAAGGAGCTTCCGGTAAGAACATGGATGTGTCGGTGATGGAGATTGGGCTTCCAGGGAATGGAAGAGAGGTGAAGTGGAGGTTTCAAGGTGCGAATATGGTGGAGAGAGTATCGGAGACGGTTATTTGTTTGGCATTTGTCGACGGAGGAAAGAAACCTAATGAATCCATAGTCATTGGAACACATCAGCTTCAAAACTATTTGATTGAATTCGATTTAAGCACCACGCGAATGGCTTTTAGTGACCCACTCGTGCTCCATAACATGAGCTGCTCCAAGTAGTCTTTCCAGAAATAAAATCAATCACACATGACATTAAGAGATCCTCTTTGCCATTTCAGCTTTTATTTGTGTTCCAATCAAGAATTTGAATAAAACTATCGAAATTTTCTTTTAAATGTCTCTTTTTTCTTCCTTTGTTATAAGCTAATATTCAACAAATGTTTAAGAATTTTGCACATATATTAATAATTGTGAAACTCCAAAAAAAAAATCTTTTGCTGTTTTTACAAAATTTAGACATAAAAATTCGGATATATTGAAAATTTATTTTTTATTCTTTTTCCAATTTTGTTCATTATCTACTTACTATTCTATTTAAACATCATTTATATGATTTTATTTTTTATTTTTTTAATTAATCTGGAAATCTCTCAGGTGTATAGAAATTATTAGAGTACTAATCTTTAAATGAAAGTGCAATCTATAGATATATCTTCTCTTCAAGTATTCAAATGAATCTTAAAATATGGTTTTATATCTATATGGCTACAGAGTAATTGTAATGAGATATTTTTGAACTCCAATTGCTTGATTTCCAAAAGTTCACCTAGCACTAAACTATAACCTCCTAATTATTTATCTGGTCTTATTTTAAACTAAATAATATAAAATAGATACTAAAAGTTACTATAATAGTTTTCATGGGAAAGAACAAAAGTAGAAAACTTCTAATTAAAGCTAAAGCTCTTTCTTTTAAGAAAGCATCTGGTTCCATTTTTCAAAGAAATATACCCAAGGACCAAGCTTTGATAGTCATAGCAAGATACCAAGGATCACTCCATCACGTGAATAGTAGAGCACTTGATTACTATAAAATACATTATCAGAAAAGTAAATTTAGAGAAATTTATACAACATTTGCTTGTGTTCCAAAAAAAGAAACAACAATGGCTTCTTTGATCACGTTTTTTTTACTTACGTTACACAATCCTTGACATCGTTATAAACAACAGCCACTCTCCTCTCACTCATTTCATAGCCTTGTCTTAGACCATGATTAACCCTTAGAACCTAATTGCAGTTTTTATTGTTATTTTTTTTTGTTTTGATTTTTTTTATAAAATAAAGAAATTAAAAATGAATCAATCGCAGATCGTCATGTGTCAGTAGGTCCTGTGAACAGTGTAAGAAATCTATAAGAATCAGTTCTTAATTAATAATTTTTAAAACCGATTCTTACACTATTCATGAGACTTATTCCCTAAGAACCCATTTTAATCATGCTCTTAGATCTCCGTGGCGGATCAGCCATTCTAGTTTGAAAATTTCTTCTCATTTCTCTTCATTATTTTTTATTTTCAGATCAAACATTAAAAAATTCCAACAGAAATATTGTTCTAAATCAGCGAACGAATCAATTAAAACCATGCATGCGTAAGAAAGTGTTTAACTATTACACAATTTACACGAACTAGATATATAGATTTGAAAAACATATAATTTCTAGGGCTTCCACGAGACTAGAAAAAGATTACATTATGTGAACCATGTGGTCTACGTATCATTCATCGCGTATTTTAGTTACTACTATCTTGACAGAGAATCTCATATGGGTTCCTTCAAATATTTTTTTTAGCATTTCTATGTATGTTGACAATAATCTAATATTTATTACTATCTTGACAGAGAATCTCATAATAAACAATAATAAAATATACATACATCTTGTAAACCATGTGGTCTGGGTATCCTTCATCGGATACATGAACGCATTATGAAAATTAATTACTATTGTCTCGACAGAGAATCTCCAATGGGTTCCTATACAAATTTTCTAGCATCTGAGATCTGACAATCAGGTATAGGAAGTGGCCCATCGTCAAGCTGGATAGACTTGAAGTCTGTTAATTCCAAAAGGAATATTTGTTCGACGAGAACTCGATAATTGTTGATTCTGAAAAATAGCCACTCAACAAATTAAGATTCTTGATATTCATTGATTCCGAAGAATACGGAAGAGAGATGTTATAGAGTTTTCTTATTAATATATCGATAGTTCTTTACAAAGCTATAAAACATCCTTTTATAATATATATATATACAATGTAAATCTCAAAAGTATCTCTCGTGCTATCTAAATGAATCTTTAAATAAAAGAGAATCTAAAGTAATGTTTAACCAACATGTTACTACGTTACACTCGTAACATATATCGTTAGAAATCCATGGCCACTTATAACTTCTTTGGAAAAAGCTATGTGAAAATATGAAGTAGCCACCACATGAATTTTTATCCATGAGTGTAAATGGTCACATTCTGAATTTTTTTATCGCGTTATAGAATATATTGTGCTTTTAAAACACTTTTTATTTATTTATTCTATTCTATTCTAACTAAAACATAACTAGAATACAAATTAGTATGACCCATCTTTAATATATTTTCGTCGGATTATTTTTTATTTTCTTTCATATCCTATTCTGATTTTTTTATTTTTTTAGATGCCAAAAAGATTTTGTTAGATTTTTTAAAATAATCTTATTTAACTTATTCTATTTTTCTAACTAAAACATAGTTAGGATACAAATTAGTAGGACCCACATTTGTTTTATATTTTCATATGACTATCTTCTTATTTTCTGATAAGATCCTATTCTGATTTTCTTTATTTTTAGATGCCAAAAAGATGCTAAAAAGATTTTGTCAGATTTTTTTTTTAAAAATAATTATTTTATCTCAAATAAAAAGATAAAAATATTAGAAGATATTATAATTATATAAAATCTGATAAAATTTATATGGAATAGTCCAAATAAAAAATCACACATAAAATAAGTAATGACTTTTGTTTTGATAATATAGATAGATAACTCCTCTACTAAAATCACCGGCCTCAATCTCAGTCTAAGCCTAACATATGTAACAAATTCGAAAATCCAAAGGAACTGTACAATTTTGTAATTGAGTAACTCAAGTTCAAGCCAACAACAATTTACTTTTCTAGTTCAGAGATCTCCAATCGTTAGACCTCTTTGTAAGAGTTGAACTACTCTTAGCAACTTTAGTTTTTGACACAAAATAAAACAAAAAGAAAACATATAAGCATCATGACCTTGATTCTTTTTAATTATATTGTTTTCGTCTGTTGATTTACTCGTTTTGTTCTATATTTATTGGTTTTTGTATCCCGGAATCGTGAAAGAAGGGTTAGAAAATGTGTGTAGTTATCTCATCATGATCTTAAAGAAGTAACTTTGATTAATTAAATATATTGCAGGAAAGAACATGTCTTCAAAGACTAGTAGAACTATGTATGTGGTGAATTAGGCAACATTGTTCACAAACTGTATGTATATTTTTAAAAATATTATAATTAATTATTACTAGATGGTCAGCGTACATAGAGATGCTAAGAAATATGTAAAGAAACCCATATGATATTTTCTGTCGAGGCAGTAGTAACTAAAATATATAATGCAAATACGTATGCGATAAATGATATATCTAGACACATGGTTCACATGCATGATGTAATATTTTGCTTAAAAAGAAAAGACTAGTAGAGTCGAGTCCCTGTGAATACTATAAGCTCACGCTTCCATTTTTTTTAATGTTAATGAAGAATAGACTTTCCTAATCCAGTAGATTGTTTAACAAAACTATTATTATATATGATTGAAAATAGAAATAAGAGATGGAAAACACGAAGGGTCACTTGTATTGTGAACCGAGTCAAGTATTAAGAGTCCATAATGAGGCAAAACATTAATAAAAAAGGAAAGGAGAAAAAGATAAAATAAACTAAAGAGAAGATCACATCACACGTGAATCAAGCACAAAGGGTTATGTGAGTAATGGACACCAATACTGACACTATAATGTTTGTTGCTTCATTTTAAGAGAATATTATTTATTAGGGATAATTTTTCTAGTTCATTATTACACTATGGAACAATTCTTGTTATGTATTATGGTAGTTTTATCCTGCTTAATGGTCGGATAACATTTTCCAGCAACTTTAAGGTCCTGGACGGTGCGTTTTTAAACATGGATATAGATATAAATGTTTCAATGGAAGCAAGAATTTGAGGAGATATGAGAAAAATAAAAAGATAATCGGCTAAAAATATAAAAAAAAAAGTGAGTCTTACTAATTTATATTTTAGTTCGAAAAGAATGAAATAACTTAAACAAAGTGTTGTAAGAGCACAAAATATCGTAATAAGAACTGAAAAATGTGACCTTAGAATGTAGAACACTCTTTTATCACTACTTGAACCGGGCTTAAATGTTGGAGAATATGCATAATAGTCTTTTTCTGCGGGAATGCGTATAATTTGAACACCATAGAAAAAACATTAAACGTGCTCCAAACTTTAAAGAATAGTATTATAAAAATTAAAATATTTTCATTTTCCTGGAATACTAAAGTTTATTTGACATCTACAAATACCATACATCTACCATAGTCCATCTTCATAGCAAACAAACAAACAAACACAAAAATGGGTGGCCTTACCCCTATGATCATCGTCTTCGTCTCAATGTTTGCAGCCAAAACTCTGACATCAGAAGCCCAATACCTTCTCCCAGTCATCAAACATGAACCCACCAAACAGTATTACACCACTGTCAATATCGGAGCCGGAGGACTGTCGTCTCCCGTCAACCTCCTCCTCGACCTCGGAACCAACCTAACATGGCTCAACTGCCGCAAAATCAAATCCTTATCATCACTTCGCGTCGTCACTTGCAAAAGCTCCACCTGCAAATCAATCCCCGGCAATGGCTGCGACAGGAACACCTGTCTTTACAGACAACCACGTCCTCTCGGCAAAACCACCGTAGCGACCTCCACCGGTCGTGTAGTTCAAGACAACGCCACCATCTTCACTACTGAAGGCGGAAAACCAATCTACATTGCCCCTTCACACCGCTTCACATTCTCCTGCGCCGTCGAGAAATACCTCCAAGGCATGCCCCCTCCCGTCGCCGGAGTTCTCGCTCTTTCTCCGGGGGAGTTTCCGTTCTGGAGACAGATGACGTCAGCTTATAACATCATCCCCAAGTTTTCTCTCTGCTTGCCTTCTGCACACTACGGCTACTTCTTTATCGGCACCCCGTCGTACGGTGGGATAAAACCCGTTCCCATGACTTTCACGCCGTTGAAAATTGACTCGGGAAAATATCTAATCTCCGTTACGTCTATCAACGTTGACGGAGTTCCTTTGACGTTGGACCCAAGTTTGCTTGAAGGTGGAGCCCAGCTCAGCACGGTGGTTCCATACACCGTACTTCAAACCGATATCTACAACGCTCTTGCTCAGTCTTTTTCGCTTAACGCAACGGTATTACATAACAAAACTCTTTTTTTTTCCTAATGAACTAATAAATTTGATTTTTGATATTCGATTTCAAATATTCCATCCGTTTTTCATTTTTGATGTTAGAGAAAACTATATAATGTTTTTTTTAATTTTCAATGTAAAATTTTGTCATATTACCATTGTTTTTTACTGTTTATTTTATTACTCCCCATGTTTCATATTATTTGTCGTTCTAGGTTTATGGATACATATTAATAAAACATATGATTTTGTATATTTCCAAAATAAAAACACAATTACCTATACACCTAACCATATTTCAACCTATAAAAAAATAAATTAGAGAATCTTATTAATGAATTTTGCATTGAAACTCTAAAACGACACTTATTTTGAAACTAATTTTTTTTTCTATAACGATAAATAATATGAAACGGAAGGAGTATTGGTCAGAGTTATAGTTAGTTGAATAGCTACAAATGTTCTTTTTATTTTTATTTTAAATTAATTTTTTTTTTTTTATTTATATGTACAATCATAAAGTGTCACCTTTTAAAAAACTGAGGGATTATTTGTGTATTATTAAGGCTACGTACTTATCATCTTTGTTTGGGTTTTAATAAACTTTGTTTTCACAGAAAATAGGAATGTCTGAGGTCCCAGGAACTGCGCCATTTAAACACTGCTTCGAAGAAGGCGCTTCTGGTAAGAACATGGATGTGTCGGTGATGGAGATTGGGTTGCCAGGAAATGAAAGGGAGGTGAAGTGGATGTTTCAAGGTGTCAATATGGTGGAGAGAGTATCGGAGACGGTTATTTGTTTGGCATTCGTCGACGGAGGAAAGAAACCTAATGAGCCCATGGTCATTGGGATACATCAGCTTCAAGATTATTTGATCGAATTCGACTTTAGCACCACGCGAATGGCTTTTAGTGACCCACTCGTGCTCCACAACACTAGCTGCTCCAAGTAGCCTTCTCAGAAATAAAATCAATCACACATGACATTAAGAGTTCCTCTTTGCCATTTCAGCTTTTACTTCTACTGTTCCACCTCAAAATTTGAATAAACAATCATCAGTTTTTCTTAAATGTATAGTTTATTAGGCCAGAAACTTATTATCTTGAATCCGGATTCGATCCGAGATTCGCTTCGAATCCGCTCTTAAAATAAGATATCCGGACCGGCCGAATCCGGATAGTAAAATCTTGGATCCATCAAAACCGAATCCAAATTATGATATCTTGATTTTTTTAGGTCCGGATATTCGAATCCGGATCCGTATTTTTGATACCTCTTCTCATGTCTTCTCTTCGTGTTTACTATTTTTCAAAATTTGTGAAATAGTCGCATGATGACTTTTTATCAATGAATATGCTCTAAAACAGCGAATGAACCACTGAAATTATGCATCTGTAAGTACGTACGTGAATGTTTAACTATTACACAATTTTACACGAGATAGATACATAGATTTGAAAAACATATGATGTGAACCATGTGGTCAAGATATCATTCTTACGTACATTGTTGCATGCATTATGTATTTTAATTACTACCACCTCGACAGCAAATCTCATATGGGTTCCTTCATATATTTTTTAGCATCTCTATTTTTCAGCATCTCTATGAACGTTCATAATTATGTGTTTAGTAATTGGGTATCATTCATCGCGTACATAACACACATAATTATGAATCTTAATTACTACTGTCTCGACAGAAATCTAGTATTCATAATAATAAAAATATACACATAGTATCTTATAGGACAAATCCTGTAAATCTCATTTCTACTTTCTATCAGAAAAATAACACTCAAAAGGATGAACAAACTAACATTCATTAATTAATAAAAATACTAAATAACTCTATATCATAAATTTTAAACCATAATCTCATATTCTAAAATTATAAACCATAAACTCTAATCACTAAACCTAAATAAATAGAATATATATTTTTATCATTTAATGTTATTTGATGATTTCCGCTTTTATATTATTTTGAATGAAAACTTGATTTAGGACTATTTTGTGATATGTGAAACGACTCAAATCAATAATTTTAAGCTAAATTTATGAAACTTTTGTGATTTTAAGGTATGCTACTATAATTTATTAGTTAAAAACATAAAACTCTAACTCCCTTAACTTACCTAAAATAATCTAAAAGTTCTTTAAAATCATTTAAAAGCCTCTCAAATAAAATTCGCTCCCTCCTTAATGTTTTCATTTAGGCCTGGTGTTAGATTTGCAAAGTCCATTAACTGTACTCGTAGTCATAGGTTTCTTTTTGGGCTAGATTCGAGAAGAAAGGTGGAATAATATCGAAACAGTTAAACAGAGAATTCTGATAATTGATAAACACACCACCAGCATCACTAGGTAGAAATTCCATTGAATTTCCCAATCCAACTTTGATATCTAAATAATATTGAACGATGAAAAAAGACACATTTCAAAAAAGTTCTCACAAATATGGCAAAGTCGATAGACTAAGAGATTTTTTTCTCCTCTGTTTTTACATACTTTTTATTTATTTTATTTCTAATAAACTGATTTAGAAACAATCAGCCTTGTTTATTTTCTTGTAAAAGCATGTTTTAGGATCTGGAGCTTAAAACTCTATGGTGAGTTAGGTGTCAAGTGTTATCTAGATGACCAATGAGTTAATGTTTCAGGCAATTTGAGAGGGCTTCCATGGACCACTGAAGTTTAAACTTAACGTGGAGAAACATGTGATGGTTATTATAATTTACTCGAGTTGCTCGTATTTGTTTATATCAATTTCACGATCAAGCAAGACTTGATCATATATTAAGATCTAGCATAAGAAATCAGCTAACTTCTTCGAAAAATATAAGAAAATAAGAAGTAGCCACCACGTGAATTATAATGATACTTGAGCTCTCCTGCAAGATCTACATACATTTTTCCAATTTTTCAAATATAATCTAGCTGTTGTCGCGTGATCATATATCTACTACACGCATATAATAGTCTCGTTATTACCAATTTTTTTTTTTTTATAGATAGTCTCGTTACGCGGAAGGGCCAGTAATTTAAACACTACTAAACATATATTCAACGTGCTCAAAGACATTAAACAATACTCTTCCAATATAATTGATTTTAAGTTCTTTGCACATAGATTAAAAAAAATACAAATTTCTATATAATTTATTTTGATTACATAAAAATATTATTAAATGAAACTAATTCAATTAATAAAAAAAGACATAGTGTTTTGTAGTTTGTCACAAAATTCAAATAATATTAAATTCTATTTAGAATAATGAGAATATCAATTATTTTGAAAAAAAAAAAATTCAACACCATTTAATGTGGTATGGAAGTACTATATTAAAAGAAAAAAAAAATCATTTTCTTAGATACAAAGTTTAATTTACGTTTACAAATACCATGCATTGATCGATAATATTCCATCTTCATTCGCAAACAAAACAATCACATTCATTGCCAAGTAAACCAAAAACCCCTAGAAACACAGAGATGGGTGGCCTTACACACCTCATCGTCTTTATCTCCATGTTCGCCTCCATAACTCTAATATCAGAATCCCAGTACCTTCTTCCCATCATCAAACACGAACCCTCCAAACAATACTACACCGTTTTCGACCTCGGATCCACCACCAAGTCTCACGTAACACTCCTCCTCGATCTCGAAACCAACCTAACGTGGCTCAACTGCCGCAACCTCAAATCCTTATCATCACTCCGCCTCATCACTTGCCAAAGCTCCACCTGCAAAACCATCCCCGGCAATGCCTGCGACGGCCGCAAGTTTTGTCTTTACCGTCAACCAAATCCTCTCGGCAAACCCGTCACCGGCCGTGTCGTTCAAGACAAAGCCACCTTCTCCACTAAAGACGGCGAAGTCTCTCTCCCACGCTTCACATTCTCATGCGCCACACAAGACCTTTCTCTTCCTGTCGCAGGTGTTCTGTCTCTTTCTCCGAGAGAGTTCCCGTTCTGGAGACAGGTGACGTCAGCGTTTAACGTCATCCCCAAGTTCGCTCTCTGCTTGCCTTCTTCCGTCTTCGGCGTTGGTCGTCTCTACGTTGGTGGCGTCAACAGCTATATTACTCCGCCGTTCAATGGTAGCAATCCCATGCCGATGACTATGACGCCGTTGAAGAACGTTGACTCGGGAAAATATCTAATCTCCGTTACGTCAGTCTACGTTGACGGAGTTCCTTTACCGTTGAGCTCAAGTTTGCTTGAAGGCGGAGCAAAGCTCAGCACGGTGGTTCCTTACACCGTACTGCAAACCGATATCTACAATGCTCTTGCTAGTGCATTTACACTTAAAGCAACGGTATTAAATAACAAAACTCTTTTTATTTCAATAATATGTACATATAATTATTTTAAATACACAAATAATGGAACTATTTTATATTAAATAGTTTAAATATTTAAACAGCAAAAAAAAAACTATTTTAGTTTTGTTGTCAGTGAAAATGTAGTTAAATCTATATATTACACATATGACCGGCTCTGAATTTTTGGAGACTATAAGTGATTTATTAATAAATTTGGATATATATATATATATATATATATATATATAATTTTCTTTAAAAATTTTGAGAGCTTTTAGCCGATGTTTTATCCGGCATTCTCCTGATTACACACAAATATCAAAACTATTTTATTTATAGAACTAATAAATTTGATTTTTGATATTCAATTTAAAATATTTGTGTGTAATAGATTTACTGATCATATCTTTTTGGATTTAACTATGTTTTCACAGAAAATAGGAATGATTGTTGTCCCAGGAATGTCTGAGTTCTTAGGAACTACACAATTCAAAACGTGCTTCGAAGAAGGCGGTTCCAGAAGGAACATAGAGGAGTTCATGAACGTGCCGGTGATAGAGATTGGGCTGCCAGGGAGGGCAGGGCAGGTGAAGTGGAGGTTTCACGGTGCGAATACGGTGGTGAGAGTATTGGAGACGGTGATTTGTTTGGCATTCGTCGATGGAGGAGAGAAACCTCATGAGTCGATGGTCATTGGGACACATCAACTTCAAGACTATATGATTGAATTCGATTTTAGCACCAGACGTATGGCTTTTAGTGAGTCACTCTTGCTCCATAACAGTAGGTGCTTGACCATGTGACATTCCTGGAGATCATATAATCAATCACACCTGACACTAAGAGATCGTCTTTGACATTTTTCGGCTTTTACTTGTGTTCCAATAAAAAATTTGAATAAAAATTATCATCAGTTGTTGCAAATTAAGTCATGCAAATTCAATGAGACTGTTTTTTTTTTAAAGCAAATGAATCACTGAAACCATGAATACTTTTCAACATAAAACACGAAATATATATATAGAATGAAAAAGATATAATTTGCTTCCACGAGATCTGAAAAAGATTACATAATGTGAACCATGTGTGTAAATATCATCAATCGCATACATAGTTGCATTCTGTATTCTAATTAATAATACTGTCTGGACAGAAAATCTCATATGGGTTCCTTCATATATATATATTTTTAGCATCTCTATGTACGTTGACCATCTAACAATTCATATATCATATGAACCATGTGCTCTAGCCTCTAGGTATCATTCATTGCATACATAGACAGAAAATCTCATATGGGTATCTATATTAAAAACTTTTCTAGCATCTGACCATATAGTAATCATAATAATAAATATAAAATGTACACAAAATCTATTGCAACTGGTCTAAACGAGAACTTCGAAGAGAAGAAGTGAAACTAAGCTTCGATAAATGAAAATCAATCTCCACCAAGTTATCCACCATCTCCTCCTCCTTCCACAAACGCAAAACACATCACACCATTCTTCTTCACAACCACCACTGAATTCCAGCCTTAGATTCTCCATCTCCCGCCACCGCTCCCCACCATTAGATCAATCACTGGAACATCTTCCACTTTAAACTCATTCTTCACGTTATAACATACCTCGAAAAGAGCCACCACCGTCTCTGCTTCGACCATCTTCTTCCCCTTGGCTTTGGCTCTAAACTCTTTCACAAAACGTTCGTAAATCGAACGGTGCATAACGGTGAACGGAGTCACGGTGCTGAGCTTAGAGAGTATTGAATTCCCTATAGATAACGCCTTTCCGTCGATTTCGATCGATTTGACTTCGAAGAAGTATTCATCTGAGGTTTTGTCAGTTATCAGGTAAAGGCGGGAAGAAGTATGGACCACCAACGATGAAAAGGTCTCTGAAACCAGGGTCCTCTGTTTTAGAAGGCAAACAAAGTGCGAACTTTGGAGAGAGCTGCGATGGGAGAGAAAGTGTGTTTCTCGACAGACTAAGCAGTCCCTGAGCTTCCCAGGGAAAACCCTCGAAGCTTCTCCGGCCAACACAGGCGAATATCACCGGCGGAGACTGAAACCGAGGACCGAAGCTTAAGCCGTAAGGTATAGAGTAGAAGAACATTACATCTGAACCTAGAGTTAGGATAATCCAAACCTAAGAATAAGAATAGTAAACTGAATCTATGAATAGTTTATCCGAACCTAGGGTTAGGGTTATCCGAACCTAGGGTTAGGGTTACCCAAACTTAGGGTTTAGGGTTATCCAAACCTAGGGTTAGGGTTATCCGAACCTAAGAATAGTTTATCTGAACATAACTTTAGGATTATTCGAACTTAGGGTTAGGGTTACCTGAACCTAGGGTTAGGATTACCCGAACCTAGGGTTTAGGGTTCGGATTATGCGAACCTAGGAATAGGGTTACTCGAACCTAGGGTTAGGGTTATCCGAACCTAGGGTTAGGGTTATCCAAACCTAGGGTTAGGGTTATCCCAACTTAGGGTTAGGGTTATCAAAACCTAGGTTTAGGGTTATCTGAACCTGGTTTAGGGTTAACCGAATATAGGGTTTAGGATTAGGGTTATCAGAACATAGGGTTAGGGTTATCCGAACCTAGGGTTAGGGTTATCCAAACCTAGGGATAGTGAACCAAACCTCGGGTTAGGATAGTGAACCGAACCTAGGAATAGTTTATTTTTACCTAGGGTTAGGGTTATCTAAACCTAGGGTTAGGATTATCTAAACCTAAGGTTAGGGTTACCTGAACAAATGGTTTAGGATTACCCGAATCTAGGGTTAGGGTTACCTGAACAAAGAGTTTAGGGTTATCCGAACTTAGGGTTTAGGGTTAGGCTTACCCGAACCTAGGATTTAGGGTTAGGATAACCCAAACCTAGGGTTAGGGTTACCCGAACCTAGGGTTAGGGTTATCCAAACCTAGGGTTAGGGTTACCCGAACCTAGGGTTAGGGTTACCCAAACCGAGGGTTAGGGTTACCCGAACCTAGGGTTAGGGTTACCCGAACCTAGGG
>MU106549.1:55887-108680 GCA_012274485.2 Sinapis alba
ATAGTGAACCGAACCTAGGAATAGTTTATTTTTACCTAGGGTTAGGGTTATCTAAACCTAGGGTTAGGATTATCTAAACCTAAGGTTAGGGTTACCTGAACAAATGGTTTAGGATTACCCGAATCTAGGGTTAGGGTTACCTGAACAAAGAGTTTAGGGTTATCCGAACTTAGGGTTTAGGGTTAGGCTTACCCGAACCTAGGATTTAGGGTTAGGATAACCCAAACCTAGGGTTAGGGTTACCCGAACCTAGGGTTAGGGTTATCCAAACCTAGGGTTAGGGTTACCCGAACCTAGGGTTAGGGTTACCCAAACCGAGGGTTAGGGTTACCCGAACCTAGGGTTAGGGTTACCCGAACCTAGGATTAGGGTTACCCGAACCTAGGGTTAGGATTACCTTAACCCTAGGTTCGGATAACCTTAACCCTAGGTTCGAATAATCCTAACCCTAGGTTCGGACAAACTATTCCTAGGTTCGGGTAACTCTAACCCTAGGTTTGGATAACCCTAAACCTAGGTTCGGATAAACTATTCCTAGGTTCGGATAATCCTAACCCTAGGTTTGGATAACCCTAACCCTAGGTTCGGGTAACTCTAACCCTAGGTTCGGGTAACTCTAACCCTAGGTTCGGATAACCCTAACCCTAGGTTCAGATAAACTATTCCTAGGTTCGTTTCAATATTCTTATTCCTAGGTTCGGATAACCTTAACCCTAGATTCGGTTTACTATTCCTAGTTTCGGATATATATATGTAATTTTCTATAAAAGTTTTAGGATCTTTTAGCCAATGTTTCATCCGACATTATTCTAATTACATGTAAATATCAAATTTTGGGAGCTTTTAGCCAATATTTCATCCGCCACTGGTCATACTCATCGTATGATCTCATATTAAACTAAAAAATCTAAAAGCGTATACTAAAAGTTGAGTTATTTCTTTCATCAGCGAAAACAAAAACAGAAGCTTCTAAAAAATCTACCCAAGGTCCAAGCTTTGCTTGAAAGTTAAAAAATTCACTCACGTGAGCGGTAAAGCACTAAAATAACATAGCACTTCCATTGTAGTTACCATATCATTCCTCGAATTTACACAACAATGGCTTCTTTGATGAACAACTTGTTCCCACTCTTTATCATCTTAACACTACAAACCTTTTTTTGCTAAACACTACAAACTTCCCTCGCGGCCTGCGTAACGAAAAAGAAGAAGCAAATCCACGGTTTTTTCTAAGAACGTTGATCAAAGACAAAGACACGAGTCTCTACTACACAAACCTTAACCTCGAAACAACAGTCATTCTCCTCTCACTCATAGCTTTGCCATAGATCTAGGCAGCGTAAGCCATGCTCATTTGAAAACGTTTTTTCTGTCTTTCTTTTTTTAATATAATTTAAACAAAATTGTGAGATACATACGGCAGAAAATCTCATATGAGTTCCTTCATACTCCCTCTGTATCAAATTAAGTGGTTTTTAAGGATTTTAGTTTTGTTTCAAAATAAGTGATGTTTTCATTTTTCAAGATAAAATTTATTGTTATTTGAAATGTGTGTCCAATCACAAAATACTGTATATTATTTCTATTGGGTGAACTAGTATTATTTAATGCTATTTTTATGTAATCACAATAAATTACATAAAATTTTGTATTTTCTTAATCTTGGTGAAAAAAGTTTAAAACCCACTTAAAATGATACAGAGGGAGTATATATTTTTAGCATCTCTATGTACGTTGACCATCTAGTAAGTACTCCCTCCGTTTCGAATTACTTGTCGTTCTCGAGTAGAATTTTTGTTTCAAAATAAGTGTCGTTTTCGGTTTTCAATGCAAAATTTATTGATAATATTCTTTACTCTATTTTTCTATTGGTTAATATATGGTTAGGTGTATTGGTAATAGTATTTTTATTTTGAAAATATATAAAATTAAATGTTTTCTTAATCTGTATGCATAAACCTAAAACGACAACTAATATGAAACGGAGGGAATAGTAATCATAATAAATAATTCATACATCATATCAACCATGTGCTCTAGCCTCTAGATATTATTCATTGCATACATAGACAGAAAATCTCATATGGGTATCTGTATTAAAAACTTTTCTAGCATCTGACCATCTAGTAATCATAATAAGAAAATGTATACATAAAATATTATTTGGTAACCACTTCCAGTTAGGCAGTTAATATCTTTTTGTGTGTTTAAAGAAAAAAGTCCATTAACTTGACTGGTAGGCTTAATTTTCTTCTTGGTCAGATTCAAGAAGAAATGTAAAATAAACATTTAAATTAATAACGAATTCACTACATTTTGTTGTGCAGAAAACCAAACACAACTCGTTAAGCAAATGACGATCCATCAAGAATTGTTATTTTTTGAGACACCAATCTATTGCAACTGGTCTAAAACGAGAACAAGAAGTGTTATGTCTTCGAAGATTAGAAGTGAAACTAAGCTTCAATGACTGAAGATCAATCTCCACCAAGTTATCCTCCATCTGATACCCTCCAATCACCACCATCTCTTCTCCATCTCCTCCTCCTTCCACAAACGCAAAACACATCACACCATTCTTCTTCACAACCACCATTGAATTCCAGCCGTAGATTCTCCATCTCCCCCCACCGGTCCCGACCGTTAGATCAATCACTGGAACATCTTCCATTTTAAACCCATTCTTCACGTTATAACATACCTCGAAAGGAGCCACCACCGTCTCTGCGTCCACCATCTTCTTCCCCTTGGCCTTGGCTCTGAACTCTTTCACAAAATGTTCGTAAATCGAACGGTGCATAACGGTGAACGGAGTAACGGTGCTGAGCTTAGAGAGTATCGCATTCCTTAAAGGTAACGCCTTTCCGTCGATTTCGATTGATTCGACTTCGAAGAAGTATTCATCTGAGGCTTTGTCAGTTATCAGCGAGACGGTGGTGCAGAGACGAGACGCGTCGTCACGTAACGGCGGGAAGAAGTATGGACCACCGCCGATGAAAAGGTCTCCAAAACCAGAGTCCTCTGTTCTAGAAGGCAAACAGAGCGCGAACTTTGGAGAGAGCTGGGACGGGAGGGAAAGTGTGTTTCTCGACAGACTAAGCAGTCCCTGAGCTTCCCTCGGAAAACCCTCGAAGCTTCTCCGGCCAACGCAGGCGAATATCACCGGCGGAGACTGAAAACGAGATCCGAAGCTTAAGCCGTCAGGTATAGAGTAGAAGAACATTACATCTTCACTCAAGGAACCAGCACGTGACGTGTTATCCACGGGATTGTAAGGGTTTATCCCACAAGGATGGTCGGAACATCCAGGTTGGTCTGCTCCGAAGTCGGAGCAGACCAACCAATCTGTAAGACTTTCGAGTTCTCTTAGCTCTGTTTTTTAAAAATAAAATTACCAATCAATATCAATATAGTTGAATATTCTCTTTACCTGGTGTGGGTAGATTGAAAGGACTTGTGAGATTGATGAGTTTGCATTTGGGAGAATCGAAGTCGATGGGAGTATAAGAAGAGGAAGAGTAGCCGGAGAAGCAGTCAAGCCAGGTGTAAGGTTGAGAGAGGTCGATGACGAAGCTGAGGGAGACGGTGATGTTGGTTCCTATGTCGATGGAGGTGAAGTATAGATTGGTGATTGGGTCTTTGATCACCGTTTGGATTAATGTATGAGGTTTACTTGGTCGCGTTGCGACGGCGGCGGAAGCTGCTGAAAGAAAGAAGATGATGAAGAGGAGATGTCGACGGTCACATTTATTGTTCATTTTCTTGCTAAGCATTGACTTTGAGAATGTGACAACTTATAGTTGAGTTCAGACTATAACTGACTTACATTTGACAGCGAGATATATGACTGACATAAATTTGACTTTGAGAACATTGTTTATGATAGTGAGCAAAAACATATTGGGCCTTGCTCTAAATCTATAAATATTATGTAAGAATATTAAAGTCAATCTAAGCCCAAAGAAACCTAAAAGCCCATACAATGGTATTATTTCATCTGTTAAGCACACTAACTAAATCATACTATGATTGTTCCTTTTGTTGTATTGTATATATGCATGAATGAGGTTTCGGCCCAATTTGTTTGAAAAATTACTGGCTTGTTACAAGAGTATAACCTATGATCATTGGTAATTAGTAAATCAACTATTTATAATAGAGAGATCCTATGATCATTGTACAATGCAATTGATTGCTCTTTCGAAATAAAACAGATACCCTTTAATAATTTATACAGTTATAATCATGTATATGATAATACTCATTTGTCGTTCACAGTAAATTGATGTGTTTACTGTTTATAGCATTATAATGAACATTGTCAACAATGTAAAATCCAAACTTGATGGCGGCTTCACTATGTTCAGAAAGAGTCACTAGTGACTTTCAGAATCCATTTCCAAACCACTACAACATTACAAAGCAAAACCACAATATATCTATCTACCAATAATAGTTTGCATCTCAGTGCAAAAAGCTTAGTAACCTAACATTCCAATTAAGAACTGCGTACACAACCACTAAAAAACGTTATCAAGTATAGCTTTCCCCAGCAAATATGTTTAAAAACGACCCATTGGATGATGTTGTGCAATCACTCACATGATCCACTTGCTGTTTCTGTCTCTTTCTATGGTGGTGTCCTTTTCATACAAAGTCATCGAGGGGTTTTGTGCAATTACAGTCCTCAGATTCTCTGTGATCTCTCTTCAAAAGTTAAAACATTTCGTACCATTCACTTTTTCTAACTCCTATTTACTAACACTGCTTCACATGCCCAAACATTTGTACCCACTATTAACTCTAATTATTTTTAGTTACATCCGCCAATGTAGTGATTTCTTTCTTCTGATTAATTAAATGTTTTGGTTCGTAACGTACTCTCTTTAATTGTTCGGTCAGGAAAAATCAAAACTATTATGAATTACAGTAAAAGAGATAGACAGGAAGTAATGTTTGTGATCGCCCTAAAATATTTATTAATTTTTATATTGCATTTTAGTTCTTAATAGGCAATTCTCTTGAATAATCATTTTTAAGTTTTTGTCACAAAAATAACCTTAGAAAAATAAAATGATCAAAATAGTATTTTTTTTTTAATTTTTCAATTTTTTTTTTTTTTTTGAAATTTGAAATTTTATCCTCAAATCCACCCTTTGACTCTAAATCCTAAAGTCTAAATTAGTTAACCCTAGAGATATAAATACATATAAATAAAACATTTAGCTTGTAAAAAAACTTATTTTCAAAACACAAAAATGTTTTGTGTGTTTTAATGCAAAGTAGATAAGGTAGGGTATATACTAAATAACTTTTTCAACTAATAAATTCCGATGACAATGAGAAAGGACTTATATGTACAGATTTTTTTTTTATTTTAAAAAAACTTTGCAAATGGCAACAAATGAACAAGCACATGACATTAAATTCCGTAGTTTTGTTTAACTTTTGCCGGTCATTAGGTCAATGGGAAGAGGAAACTTGTTAGCCCTTGAACACTGAAGAAAGGATAACCGGAAGCAGCAAGTGTATTGGTCATTGCCATGTGAACATCACTGACACTAGACCGTGTTGTGTCTCGAGCCATCTTTACTTCGAACTCATCACTTTGACTCTTACAAGTCTTACACTTCTTTTAACTCACTTTGTCATTTTACTAATTTAAACACCTTCGCTATTTTCTTCTTTTTCTAAACAAACTCATTTTCCCCACCTATTTATAGAAGAAAAAATAGTAATCTTCGATTAAGAAGAAGAAATAGATATGAGTTAGAGTGAATTTGACCCTAAATGATATGTGGTATATAACACAACTTTATACCATGAATATCATGACTTTTATTTCCTTTTTTTTTTGTTGAACAATTGTTTACTAACCGTTAATTTATGAGTGGTTTCTGTCTCGCTATTGGTTTCAAATTGCACTATACGAATTGTGAGTCCAAGTAAAGCGAAAACTTGAGGATACAAATTCTACTCGGCTTTTAGTGGAGGTGTCCATTTGCATAATCAAATAATACTTTAAACGAGGGAATACCATATAACAAAGAGAAATCATACATACACTAAAACAGGCAATTGAAACAGTTTAACAAGTAACTTTAGTCTTTAGATATTTTTATTTAAAGTTGTAGTACTATACAACTGCAAGAAAACGTGTGGTTCAATTATTGATAGTCAAAGATATTAGCATACTGCTTGCTTAATTATTTGTCAAAGTGGTCTTAGCTTGCTTCATCTTTCAGCTAGCTTCACGTGAGAATTTTTCTCTCCAAAGTCAACACGTTAACAACTTTTATAATTGGAAGGTAATTAGGAAAAAGGAAAGCAAAAACAATAATAGGAAGATAAGTAAGTTAAAGTTTTCCAAATATGCTAAAAAGGAGAGAAACAGAATTGATTTACTTTAGTTAGGTTTATATGAAAATGTTTTGTGATAATGCGTTTGTAAAAAGAAAGTATGCATTGACCATTGTGGTGGGTGGTTAGAGAATATTGACAAATACAACTAAATGTCAAGGAGAAGAAGTTAGATAGTATATATAAGATAAAAGGAATGTTTCACCTTTATTAAAACTTCTATCAACTAAGATAAATCGAAAGTGTTTCTACACCAAACCTGGTATTATCTTATACAAGAGTTTTCTAGAAATAATTTTCTGCTGTTTAAAACATTTCCAACAATTTCTTCTCTTCATTTTTGGTGAATTATTCACCCTTTCAAAATACTATTTACTTTTATCTTAGTATTTCTAATCCTTAGTTATTCATGCTCTTAGTATTTTATTTTAGTGTTCCCGCCTAATTGTTGTCAAGACGATTAATTCATCAGATTCTTGAGTTTCAAAGAAGACAGATTTGACTTTGTTGGTTTGTAATATTCCCTCTTACACCATTGGAAACACAAACAAGCCTCTCCATGTGCTCACCTTTCTTCTCCAATAATCTCGTTTCGGGGCACTCAATATCACACACGCTCTTTCTGTTTCTGTCACATCCATTTCTGTATATTGTAGTCTGCAACAAAAAAAAAAACTTATATTGCATGTAGTCTTTTATGAACAATCAGCTAGTGCCCGCAATTCGAACGGTATGCAGGTCTCCATGGTACAAATAGGGAACATTTGCGTTAATTCATAAACCCCCTTTGTTTTGTTTCTCTCAATGTAATTATGAAGCATACCAACTTTTTAAAAATTACGTTTCCCATTTAGTACTATTCCCTCCGTTTCATATTAGATTTATGTTTATATACATAGATTAAAGAAATATTTAATTTTATATATTTTGAAAATAAAAACACTATTATCAATACATCTAACCATATACTCCCTCCGTTTCATATTACTTGTCGTTGTAGGGAAAAATTTTCAGTTCAAAATAAGTGTCGTTTTAGAGTTTCAATACAAAATTAATTAATAAGATTCATAGGTAATTGTGTTTTTATTTTTCTATTGGTTGAAATATAGTTAAGTGTATAGGTAATTGTGTTTTTATTTGGAAAATATACAAAATCATATGTTTTCTTAATATGTGTGAATAAACCTAGAACGACAAGTAATATGAAACGGAGGGAGTATCAACCAATAGAAAAATAGAGTAGATAATATTACCAATAAATTTTGCATTGAAAACCGAAAACGACACTTATTTTGAAACAAAAATTCTACTCTAAAACGACATCTAATTTGAAACAGAGGGAGTACTACATTTCTTACATTTTTAAATTGTTAAAATGTCTTTATTTATCCTTTTAACGTGATGTGACAATAATGGCAATTTAACGGCGTTAGCTATAACATCACGTCATCTCATAACTCACTCGTTGTCCGCGCGGTTTCGTAACCGGCGAGCAAGCAGAGGTGAGTGAGTGAGTGAGTGAGTGAGTACGCGTCTCCTCGACAGGCGAGCTTTCTCTCTGGCACCATCTGATCGGTGGGGTCTGCAATTGAACGGCTGTAATGCAGATTGATAAAACGCTCAATAATTCAATGCTGATGACTTGGCCTTATTTTATTGGACAGTTTCTGAACACGAAAGTTATCTGACTAGTTCAGCTTCTAACAAAAGCTTCATCTCTTCAGTTTCATTTACTCTGGTTATCTGAATTTTGGTTAATAAATTTATATATTTAGTGACAAAACAACCTATTTATAAGAGCTGATAAAAGAAGCTTCTTAAATTGTTAGATTTATAGGTAACTGTTGAAGTTTTTTCTTTTTGTAGCGACTGTTAAATTTTAATTTTAAATGACGAGGACAGCTAATCAAGTATTTTATGTTGATGTTGTTTTTACTCGAATCGAATTCAAAACAAATGGTTGCATAGAAAACTTTAAATTCTTTTTTGTTTATGTGAATATTGAAAATTAACTTTTTCGCTTTAGGCCAAACGAAATGACATTATGTGAAGTGACAAAAAAACAAAAGAAACTATGGGACCCAAAAAGAAAACAAAAAGGAAAAGATGGGTTGATTTGTCAACACCCGAAACGGGTTTTGGTTGGTAAAGTGTAAACGCAGTGTTACGGTGTAGTAAAAAGTAAAACTGATTCGCCATGGGGATAACGTTAGAGCTCGAGCAGCCTGCTCTCAGCCTTACTGGTCTTCTCATTTCAACACTTATTTAGAGTTCTAATCGAAATAAAGATTTAATCCGATTATTGTGTTGCAAAATAAAAAAATAAGTGTACTAGTAACATTGTTTTAGTTAGCATAAACTGTGATAAAAAAAACAATGTTTTCCTGAATTCTCAAGATAATGAAACTGCCGCATACAAAGAATAATCTGACTTTTGTGTAATAAGAAAACAAACAAGTGTAATACTCCCGATTCTCTAGATAATGAAACTGCAGCATAGAAGATTTTTAAATTAATAAAAGAAACGCTTAAAGAAATAAAAAAAAAGCAGAATACGTATGAAAGAAGTAAAATCTGGACGAATCCAAAACACTTTCTTTTATAAGTTTGTGTGTTAAACAATGAAAACATTTAATGCAGAAAAATCATAAGAGGAGAAGAATAAACGTGTGCTGAGTGAGTCAGTGACGCGAAACACTAATAGCTGCCGCAGCAAGCATCCATTTAATATCCTTTGTCATCATAGTCCTTGATCAATTTATTCATAACGATATCATCATCATCATAATCATGTTTACGATGTTGATCATCAAATTTAAGATTTGAGATGTCTAGAAATTGTACCGGCCTAAGCACACTGCACACATTAACAAGCCTAAATAAAGACCAATCAACTTTAACTTCAATCAAGAAATATTGTAAATTTTATTACTCTTTTGTTTCACTGAACAAGTAGTCTTGCTTCTTGAGAAGCAAATGTTGCCATCCTCACATTCAGCGTTTTCAATAGTTTACTTTAGTCTTTGTAATCTTTATCCTTTATGTAATCTATTCAAACCTAATAATAAAAGCGAAAGATTAAAGCTAAAACAAATGGACAAAATGATCTAAAATAAATGGTGGGTGGGACACAATTCCAGTTCCATTACTCCACTATTTTTTCCCAGTTTGAAAAGGAAAATGAACAAACATTTAATATTTTTTTTAAATTATAATTCCAGAAGGCGTTTGGTATCTAGTATCCACCAAACTTGTTCATCGCAATTGAGTATATTCTTTATAAGAGTGACAAAAACCATGACTCATAGAACTTTGTAAAAACAAAACTCATTCCATTATGGCTCTAATATTTATTATTTTTTGAAATAGACAACTATGAACACTAGGATCTCATTAAGAAAGCAAGAACCCAGAGGGAAAAAAAAACAAGAACTACAATATAAATATTCGTTTGATTTTATATTATGATTCTATAAATTACTTAAGAACTATCACAATTTTTTAAAAGAAGATCCTAATATAACTTAGGATTCGATCCGTTGGATTAAAAAGAACCCCCAATAATTAAGGAAAAAAAAACCATTTCCATGTATACAGCCGGAAAGGATACACAAACCATGGAAAGTTTTGATGTTCTTTTGTTTTGCTCACATAATATCGCAGGTTGATGTGTTCTCATCATTGAAATAATGAGAATACTGATCACCACCATGGGGAGGATAAGGGTATGGATACGGATACGGGTACGGGTAAGGATGTTGTTGGTGCGGTTGAGCTGGCAAATAGTTAACATCGGGTGGTGGTCTAGCGTACATCATCGGTTGGAACCGCTCATTGCCCATAGCTCGTTGCTGGTTCATTACCGCTGCTAAGTATTGCTGTTGTTGTTGTTGCTGTTGTTGCTGTAAGTAGGGATTTCCCGGCATTGGGTCTTGGCCGCCTCCGGCGCCACCATGGCCTTGGAAATAACCTGGCGGGGCTCCTGCAGCTGAGCCACCGCCAGTTCCAGGACCCATCGCAGGTAATCCTTGAACCGCTTGCATATTATTACCCATTGGACCAGGACCACCACCACCACCCATCGATGGTAAATTACCCATTGGCCCACCCATTGGCATATTCATGGTCGGAGGTCCTCCGCCATTGCCACCTACCATTGGACGGAAACCTGGCGGGAGTCCTCCAGCCATGGGTCCTCCTCCGCCGCCACCACCAGCACCACCCTTTTTGCCTCCATTGGGACCACCCATCATCTGCCCTCCTCCTCCTCCTTTATTATTACCGTTAGGGCCGCCACCACCTCCACCATTTTTTACATCTAACGGAGGACCACCACCACCACCACCGTTTTTACCGCCGTTCTTTCCTCCCCCTTGATTTGGATTCCCCACATTACCGCCACCACCTCCACCAGGACCTCCCTTCTTACCACCGTTACCTCCGCCGCCGCCAGGCATTTGTAAGGGAAAAGGCGGACCGCCGGGGCCACCTTTACCCACAATTTTCCCGCCGGCGGGTCCAGGACCACCGCCGTTTTTGGGCATCATCATGTTAGGCATCATGTTGTTAGGCATCATCATGTTACCACCACCACCCATCATAGGCTTCATCTTGTTAGGCGGAGGAGGGTGGTCATCAAACTCATCATCGTCCAACTCATCATCAAACTCATCATCATCATCAAACTCATCATCGTCAAATTCATCATCACTGAAATCTTCATCATCATCTTCAGGAACATCAAACTTCACAGCCTTCTGATTAGGATGCTGAGGGTTCTTATTCACAGGAACAGAGACAGGGCCTGGACCCTTTAACTGAGGAGGAGGAAGCTTCAGATCTTGCAACCTTTTCATCTGCTGAAGCTGTTGAAGCTGCTGAAGTTGCTGAGGATTCAGCTGTTGCATCTGTTGTGGAGTTAACTGTGGAAGAATCATCTTCGGCGGTGGCCCTCCACCACCTCCATTACCACCTCCTCCTCCTCCACCACCTCCCTTCTGGCCTTTGTTATTGTTTCCACCACCGCCACCGCCTTTGCCGCCGTGGTCAATCTGCATGCCTTTGATCTGATTGGCCAAGTTAGGTTGGTTCTGATTGGTGTTACTACCCTTTGGAGCTCCCCAGATTTCGGCATATTTACCAGATTTCAAGAGCTTCTTGATTAGAACCGAAGGGTCTACGTTTCCAGACACTGTCACTTTCCCTTGCTCTGCGTCTATCTTTGTCGTGAAAACACCTGTTTCATGACCGAAAGCAACTTAGCCCTTAGTCAATCAAAACATCAAAAATGTTTAGTCAAATCTGAAAATGTTTATTTTAAAATGTAGAAGCTGATATTTTCTAGCTTATCTACCTTCAATCTTCTGCAAGATTTTCTTCACTTTCTGCTTACAACCATCACAGTGAATATTCACTTTAAGAACACAAGTCTACACATGAAAACAGAGCAAGCTCTCATGTTAGTATAATAATATTAACATCCAAAAGGAAGAAAAAAATGTGGTGATCAAACAAACCTGTATCTTCATAAACTCTTCTTTACTCATTTTTTTTCTTCTTTTAACTGAAATATTCTATCACGCTAGATCTGAGAAAAACTCCTCTGGTTCTTGAAAGTTAGATGTGCACAATGAAGAACGTAGATAATGTTAGAAGAGAATTAAAACGATTATGAATTATACATATAGTAACAGAGAGAGGGAGAGGGGAGTAATAATGAGGCGTGGGGTGTAGTGAAGTATGGAGAAAAGTGGGGCCCACTCGCTTGTAAATCCACCGTTGCATTAGAAAGATTCCCATATTAGATACGTGGGTCCCGCTACATTTTCAGTAACTGACGATCCTCACCGTTCATTATTTTCTTAATCTGCGTTGCACCGAAGTATTATTACTACTACTCAACGGCTCGACCCGGCTCGACCCGGCTCGGCTGATCTACCGGTTTGATTTTCCGGTACAATTATAGGCTTCTTTCTCTCGTACTTGTAGGCTTTAACTTCCTTTTGACCGCTCACCCACAGCATGCAGATAGGATGATTTTTATTTGTTATTCGCTCTTTTTGACAAACGTAACAAGCAAATCAAGAATCTCTTCATTTATTTATCATCTTTTTTTTGTCTATTGAAGGCTTGAAGCTAGTATATGTATATATATATTACGGCTTTCCCATTCTTTATCGATTTGTTTTTGGAGCATTTATATTGATATACATAGATCTTGCATTAGTTAAAATAAAAATTAGACGAGATTACAGTATGCTTTCGATATATGAGAAATTGTGTAGATAGCCATCACAAGACCAAACGATGCATGCATTGTGACATATCAATATTTGGAATGTCCTTGGAACAAAGATTTACTGAATATTGTATGCAAACCTACCGTGCACGTTTAGAATGTTGTGGAGATCAGGTTAATCGACCTTTCTGAAAATTATCATGTTTGTGTTGTTCATTTGTCATTAATTGGTTTATAATTGGATAATATCCATATTACAAAAAAAAATTAAAACTACTGAAGAGTGTAAACTAAACTACTAAAGTTAAGAAAATAAATGGCTTCCAATATTTTATACTAGATTTCAAGATTTTTTCGATTTGCTTATAAAACACTAATATTAAGTTGTTATGAATGTATTTATAACTGGTTTATACTTTCACCTGCTTCATAAATAAGATTCATGTTTTAAAAAATTACTTCAAAAAGATACAATTTTTATATTTTTAATATATATTTATCAAATAATAATGATAATTGTAAATTTTTTAAAAGATTCATTACACTTATATTATTTTTATTGGTTTAAAACTATGAAAATAGAGAATCACAAAATTTATACATTATAACTAAAATTTAATATATTTTATTAATATGTGTGAAATATTAAGATTTGACTGTTTTAAAAATTATATCCATAATTTAATTATTTTATATTAAATATTATTATAAGATATTTTGGGTAAATATTTCTTATGTTTCATATTACTTGTCGTTGTAGGAAAAAAAAATCGTTTCAAAATAAATATCGTTTTAGAGTTTCAATACAAAATTTATTAATTAGATTCTTCACTTTATTTTTTTATTTGTTGAAATATGGTTAAGTGTATTTGTAATTGTGTTTTTTATTTTGGAAATATATAAAATTATATTATTTTTTTAATATGTGTGTATAAATTTAGAACGACAAGTAATATGAAACGGAGAAAGTATTATTTAGAGATTGACATTGGGCCACTGATCATAGATTGTGAGTGAAATTAAATTTTAGTTATTACCAAGGCAAATCGAATGTGTAACAATATGCCTTAGAAGTCAGTGAAGAATTATTCTTTGTCCAAGTAAAAAATAATTTGCCTTTTCAATTCAAGGGAATAATGTATTAATCAAATAGAGTTGGGTTCAAACTTGGGAATTAGCAAACAAATACTAAGAAAAGAATTAGCATCGGACCATAATTAAAGGGTTTTGTCGGTCATGTTTTAGACCAAGCCACCTCTTTTGTGGAGCTGAGTAGCAACTAATACGTTCCCAGCCATCTCAGCATATATTTATAGTGTTATTATGTCGATAATAATTTAAGATGCGCGGGTGTAAAGTTTTATATACTACTCGCTATGTTTCATTTAATTAACGTTTTAAAATTTTATTTTTGTTTCAGTTTAAGTGATATTTTTAAATTTTATACAAAAGTTTAATGTTAGTTGGTGTTTTTGATCATTTCTATTTTGTAATACGACTTTTTATTGGTTGACTACCTTTAACTAATGCAATTTTATGTAAAAAGAAAAAGAATAAAATTAACAATTTTTCAATAAGTGTATAAAACTTTAAACTTCAATTAGTTTAAAACATAGGGAGTGGTAAGCAATTAGTTCAGCCAGTAAATTCTGGTGACAATGAGAGAGGATTTCAGTGTTCAGAAAACAAACTTTGCCAATCGCAACAAGCATATGTCCAAACACATGACATTAAATTGCGTAATTTTGTTTAAGTTTTGCGAGTCATTAAGTCGATGGGAAGAGGAAAATGTTAGCCGTTGAGACTTGAGATTGAAGAAAGAAAAGCCGGAAGCAGCAAGTGTAGACATTGCCATGTGAACATCACTGACACTAGACCGTGTTGGGTCTTGAGCCATCTCTCTACTTCGAACTCCTCACTTTGACTCTTACAAGTCTTACTCTTCTTTTAACTCACTTTATCATTTAATTAATTTAAACACCTTCACTAAATTCTTCTTCTTTTCTAAAAAAAAATAATTGTTACCACCCTCCCTACGAGCCTAACCGTACTTAACTCATTAATCTGATCATATTATACCATTTCTATATATTTACAATGTTCGTAGTGCGTTTTTAATATTTTTTACAGTTGAATTACCATCATGTGATTTTTTTTAGTTTGGTCTTTTTAAATCCACACAAAGGACAATATTTAATTGAAGTCTTGACCGCAACTTTAGTTGACCATTTTCACTATTTATTCGGCCAATTTGTTTAATGGTGCTATTAAGAAACTACTGTTTGTCACTTTATCACATTTTAAAATTAATCACTGTATTTAGAAGATTTTCGTGTGTGTAAAGGAAAAATAAAAAAATCATGTACTTTATGTGTAAGGAAAAATTAAAATAAATCCTATACTTTATATGTTTTTTTGTAACAACATATACTTTATATACAAATATATTCTAGTATAAAAATACATTGGTGGTTGCGAAAGTAAATCAACATATAATCTTGCCATCTTGCTATATACCAGCAAATGAATCTATATTAAATAAATACAAGAGCATAATATTTTCCATAGATCTCCTCTGATTTTACGGGCAGGCAAAGAATAATTGTTAAATTTATTTTTAGACATAATTGTTATTATAATTTTATCTTGGTACCGAACTACACAAATAGATATATACATATATATATATATATATCATAATGAAAGGCTAAAAAGGCAGGGATTGGGGTGAATACATGATAAAAGAAAAAAATCATAAAACAGAAAAGTGCAAGATATTTGATGGGAGTTGGGTGAAGTGAGCCCTGACCTGTTTAGTTTAGTTAATAAATGTTATCCTATCTTTCACGTGGTGCTATCAGAAACATGTCTGGCGCTCAAGAATGACAATTTCAATTCGGATCCTTGTAACAAAATATATGAAGTTAACAAAAAAATAATTTTTATATATATAATATATGAAGAAAAAAGGAAATGAGAGGATTGGTATCGAGTGTCGACCCGTTAAAGCCAACCCACTAAATTGAAGCATTCATATGCATTACAAGGACAAGTCTTTTTTTTTTAAGGGACAAGTCTTTTCTGATGAGCTTTTTGGATCATATTGATAATTGATCATTTTTGCAATATACATTATTTACATACAAATATACATAATAATGCATCTTATACAAAGAACAAATAATTCGTTGGAAAAGGAAAAAAAGATGTTGCAACCTTCTGGGTTGTCAAAATAAGCATTATCTTTAGCTACATGTTGACCCACCAAAAAATCTCAGTGCCTCTCAATACTATATTTCATGCATATCTATAGAATTTGTTTTCTAGTATTTTAGGTTCCCCTTAAGCCCGTGACCCGTTCGCGTCCTATTTGCTTGATTCCTTCAACTATCTTATGTCTATATTATATATACATATAGAGTATCTTAAACCACTTACAGATACATGCATATTATAACTTGATGGTCACCAGTGCGCGTTAATGAGTAATAATGTAGTACATGTATACAGAAATTCAAGTACAATCTTGACTCCAGCTCTGTTCAGTAATATAACTAATCAGAACATTTCCAACAAAGAACCTCAAATGAGGGTATATGATTTTTAAAATGAGAACTTTAGGATGAATTGCTCGAACAATAAACTTTAAAAATATAATTATACTTTGGTTTCACCCAAATTTTATTTTTAAATTTTAACTATGTATTTTATGTATTAATAGTAATATTATATAAAAATATTTTAAATATTTGCTTGAAATATATTTATAAAGATTAAAGTGATAAAATAAATATTAGTATAATTATATGTAATATATAAAATTAGAAAAACCAAAATAAAAAGTAAATAGTGTTTTGAGGGTTTAAATAGTAAAACCTTAAATTTGTGGTTTTACTATTTATCTCTTTAAAATTTGAAAGTCCGAAAATATATTAAAGAGTCAAAAAAAAATCAAAATTTAAAGATTTGAGGATTTGTTGAAAATGCTCATACGAACCAAATAAATTTCATAATACAAGGAATACGATTACTTTTATTTCCTTCTTTTTTGTGTGTTTTTCTGAACAATTGAATACTAGGCTACTAGCCGCTATTTTATGTGTGGTTTCTTTGGCTGTTACAATTTGTTTTTATTTTCCCACAATTGATTTCAAGTTGCACTAAATGAATTGTGAGTCCAAGTTAAGAGAAACTCGAGTATGCAAATTCTACTCGGCTTTTAGTGTTAGTGTCCATTTGCATAGTCAAATGATATTTTTAAATCAATACTTTATTTGAGGAAATAGCAGAGAATAAAGCGAAAACAATACATACACTAAAATTGGAAATTAAAAAGTTTAATAAGTAATTTAATACAGAGTCCGAATGATAACATGCTGAACAACTATGATACTATTACGGTGTATTTCTAATATTAACAACTTTTTTTTTTACTATTTAACAGCGGTGGGTTTCGTTATCATTCATGCAATAGTTTAGTTTGAAGCAGTAGTACTACAAACAAAACTGTAAGAAATCGTGTGGTTCAATTATTGATAGTCAAAGACTTTTGACACACTTGCTTAGTTATCTGTCAAAGTTGTCTTTGCTTTGCTCCTAAATCAGCTTCACGTGAGCCATTAAATTTTCCTCCTTTCTCTCCAAAGTCAGCACATTAATAACTTTTGTAATAGGTGGTAAGTAAGTTGAAGGTTATGCTAAACAAGAGGAAAATAGCATATATTTTTTATTTGAATGCATTATTTATATTTGTTAGGTTTTATATGAAAATGTTTGTGATAATGCGTTTATAAAACAAAAGTATGCATTGACCATTTTGGTGGGTGGTTAGAGAATATTGACCTATACAAGTAAATGTCAAACAGAAAAAGATAAAATGAATGTTTCAGCTTTATTGCAATTTTTATCAATAAATCGAAAATGTTTCTAGACCGAACCCGAAATTAGTTTACGAGATTTATTTCAGATCGATTTTCTCTGTTTTTGTTAACCATATATACAACCACATAAGTCACACATCAAATTCAGACAAGATTCTGGAACTTCCTTTTACTTTCTTTTCACAAAAAAAAACTTTTTACTGCTTAGTACTTTAAACTGAATATACAGAAGATCCTAGACACTATGTATATAAATATTATTCCTTTTTAAATGAATTTTAAATTTATTCAGATAAAAACATAAGTATTATTCGCTCATGTTCTTAATATGCAGTTGTTTATAAAACCGTATATAAACCATATCATATTGTTCTTTTAATCCTCACTGTATTATGTTGTTATCATTAGGAGCCTGAGTGTTCCGCTTGATATTGTTGTCACACCGATTTAGATCATTGGTTTCCGAACAAGACAGATTTGACTTTTGTTGGTTTGTAATATTCCCTCTTCCATCATCGGAAACACAAACAAACGTCTCCATGTGCTCACTTCCTTCTCCAATAATCTCTTTTCGGGGCTCTCGAAATTACACTCGAGTTGTGACTGTTTGTTACATATAGGGATATATTATTTTAGGAGGACAAATTATTTACTCTGATTTCTGCTGTTACTAAACCAATCAAGTGAAACAGATTTTAATTATTTTATCGCTGATAAGTATTCAAAAAATGGAAAATGGTTTATACTTTTTCCTCATGGTTTGAATTGAGTAAAAGGGTTACGCTGTGTTTAACATTTTTTTTTCTATTACTCTATTTACTCCATATGTTTTCCACTCATCTTTGCATTATAGTGTCTGCAACCAAAAAACTTATTTTGCATTTTTCTCTATATTGCGTGTATATATTTATATGACAAGCATGCATTTTGATAATTTTCTCAAAATTTACTATGTATAGAAGGTTGGGGAGCTTTTTAACATCTTTCCGCCTTTAATTACAGTAGCAAATATTAATTTAGGAATGATCTCAGCAAAATTCATATTATAGATATTGATTCGAACCAGTTGATCTTCATGTAAACCTTTAAAATTATTTCAAGATAACATGTATATTTTTGGATATTAATTTAAGAGAAAATTATGAAAATATTTAAGATGTTTTTAGTGTTAAAATACGGATCCTAAATATCTTATTTATTAGATATTTGGCTATCATCCCTAATTCTTATAACCCATACTGGAATGTATGGTAACTTGTTGATACAATTTTGGTCACATACATGGCGTTTAGGTCTTCATCTTTGGACTCAGTTGCTACTTTTTGTTAGCATATTCATGGTCTTTATGCTCAGCGGGCGATCGCTATCCTGAAGTTCTTTTCTCAGATCATTGTCTACAATTTTTGGCGAGAACGGAATGTACGCATCTTCAGAAATATATCTATGACGCATGAGACGTTCTTCAGGATCATCGACAGGGCTATCCGAGACAGGTTCCTTGCTCCCTCTCTCGTATTTTCGTCGTTCCCGTCTTTTCTTCAGTTGTATTTTTAGTTCATTTCCTCTTTTAGTTAATTTGGTCTCTTTCTTAATTCTTCATGTAATAAGTTGTCTTTACAACAATGTAAAACTTAAAAAAAGTATAAATCTTAACATTTACAAAAAAAAAAAAAAAAAAAACTGGTCACGTATTAAAGTTGTGATCAACTTAGGTTTGAAAAATATAGACTCCACGATAATGATTTTTTTAAAAATAGGTGAATCGGCTAGTGCCCGCAATTCGAATGGTACGCAGGTTTCCATGGTACGAATAAGGGAGCATTTGCGTTAATTCATAAAGCTCCTTTGTTCTTTAATTCTTTTTAATCTCTGAATGTAATTATGATACATACCAACTTTTATAAATTACGTGGCCCCTTTAGTACTACATTTTTACACTTCTAACTAAAAAATGTCCTTATTTCGTTCTAGGCTCATAAAAAGAAAATTAATCTTTCTGTTTTTAATGTTAAATATTTTAAATTTTTCATACATATTAAAAAAATCTAATTTTTTCTTATAAATATATTATTTTATATTAATTTTCTCATAATTTTAATTCATATAAACTCAGAAATATAATTAATTTTTGAAATTTATAATTTACTACTATTATTTATTAAAAATATATTTCTTTAGAAACAATATTTTTCTAAAATATAGATATTTTTGTAACAGAAATCGTATATAATAAAGTAGTATTTTAATTATTTTAATCATTTCCATCTTTCTTCTTTTGATTTTTTTTTAAACTTCTTTTGATTTATATGATTGTATACCCAATCATGATTAATTTAATTTTACGATTGAAATAGATATTGACCATCTCGATTCGCGTATAGTCGTAATAATTTGTCACAATAATATCATTCCACGCATGGCTCGTTGTTTTAATCATTAACAACTATACTCGATCGATATATGTATATTTATTTCATTTCATATAAAAGTCACCATAATTGGAGCCTTGGAGGGACTTCAATGCTTATCCAGTTATCCTTTTTTTTTTGTTTGTCTATAAGTTAACCTAGTCCAATTTGTTTAACAACGTTACAAGAAGGAACACATTATAAGCAATGACGTAGAAAACTATATAGCATATGATAGCTTTAGTTCCCTTGCGGAAACTATTTTTTTTTTTGAGCTAAATAGTGTGAAAAGTTGATTTTATCGTACTATATCATGAGACCGATAACATTTTAAATCAGACTATCATAATTAACGTTTTTAAGTTTGGAGGAACAACGAGATAAACATTAGAAATTAACTCTAAAATAAACTTATTACGAGATAAACATGATCACTGATCAGTGTAAATCATTAAAGAGAAATTATCTAACTATCACATTTTCAAAAAGTATTTCATGTTTACTACGTTCAGGGGCGGACCTACGCCTACGATAACTGGGTCACATGCCCCCTACTATTTTTTTATTTTCCTTTAAATGTTATTGTTAATTTGATCAAAATGATCTTAGTCTAGTGAATAAGCAATAAAAGTGCCTCCAATTCAATTTTGTTTCTGCGATTTTTAGTATTATACCCCAAACTCAAGATGTGTCTAGATCCGCCACTGACTACGTTAACCATATTTATCTTCAATTTTAAAAAGTTAAATAAACATTTATAATCATATAATTAATTAATCTATTTTTTAAAATTTTGAAGAGTAGGATTCTAAAAATTAGAGTTTAATTAGAGTTTCAATTTTGAAAGAAAATTTGAAAAAGTTAAAAAAAAAATCAAAAAATTTATAAAAGTTCAAATTTTAATAGTATAATTCAAAAACTATAAAAAATATTTTTTTAAAAAAATATTATTTATTTTACTTCTTTAATAAAAAAAGACATTGTGAAAATATTTCTTAAAAAAGTAAATATGAATTGTTGTATAGAAAAGTAAAAGTTAAATTTCCCCATTATTGAACCCAACTGTCCATGCTTTATTACCATTTGTTGAAGTTTTTTTTGGACTCCTTTTGTCGAAGTTTTCTTAAATAAATGAGTGATACTTAACCTTGTGTTTCATTTATAGATCCATTTTCGATGCTTTCAGGTTTAAGTATTAAAATCTTCGGTGATGGAATGTGTGGGTGGTCTCAAGTGACTTTCGTGGTTCCAAGCTTCGTGTTTTAGCTTTGTAGAGCTGGATCTGAATCACGCACGATCTCCCAAGCTTACTATGTTTTTGTATTGGGGTTCCTCTGTTGCGTTTTTGATGGTTGAAATGTTATATATTTTATTGATTAATATCAATAATCAAATAAGTATTAATGAAATGGTCATATCATGATTTTTGTATAGTAAATTTTTTAGTGATTTTATTTGAATAGAATAGATACTTAGAAGTTAAAATATACTATCTTCTTCCAGTAAAGGTTTTTGTAATATTTTGAAACTTAACTCACATCAACAATGTAACTACCACATTGTGGATATTGTGCTGGTTAATATATATATTTATACTAGATATGCTGTTGTGTTGGGTAAGTTGTTAATTCTAAACGCATTGGTAATTTCTAATATTAGCAGATGATTTGAAAACCTAACAAGCTATGTTTTGAAACATATTTCGAATTGGACTAAAACGTAATAAAAGTTCTTGTGTAGTACGTTTCTTTCCTCATTGATGGTATACAAGTTTCGACAAAAGTCGATGTCATGAGACAAAGAAAGAATAACATCATCACGTACATAACAAAATCCCAAATCGAGAATTTAATCAAAAAGGATATGATTACAACTGATAATTTATTCCCAGAACCATTATTGAAGATGTTGTTATATTAATTAGTTGTTAGCAAAACAATATGATGGTACCATTAGCTGATATCGAAATGCATCGAACATGCAAATTGATCATAAACCCTAATGTTGGTAGGTGCATGGTACCTATCAACGTTGTTCACGCGGTTTACAACTTTACATATATATAATCCACGATTTTGTTACACGTAGATTTTGTGAAATGCGCATACTAGTACACGTAGCATAATATTATATATGGGTGTTAAGAGCAAAAAATCATGAAATGAAAATCGTTACTTGTAAAAAAATTAATAGATATTTTCATGGCCATATCAATGAAACTTAAGTTTTATACCAGATAATTGGATAGGACAACTCATTTATATATTACTTCATCCGTTTCAAAATGTTACATATTTTAGATTTTTCACATGTTTTAATAAAACGCATTAAATTTAATTGTAACCTTTTCCCCATTTTTTTAAGTCAATAAAAATCTGTTATTAATTTTTTTGAAGTTTTTTTTAAAGTTTGTAATTAGTTAATAAAATATGCATTCAAAATGCAAAAAATAAATATTTTTGAAACAAAATTGTTTTTTGTAACTTTAAGAAACTGAGGAAGTATATAATATAAGTTCAAGTCCTTTATAACGAAAGGACATGGTACAATTTTGACATTTATGATGAAGTTTTGCGATGGCTAGCAATGTCATTCAAATGTGCTGTATTATTGAACTATTTCAAGTTTTATTTGTGTTGAAGGATCAAGATACTTTTTCTCTTGGCAGTCAAAGTTATGAATGGAGCTGGACGATAAGTTTAGAATTCACATGATATTTATAAAACGAATCGAAAAGTTCACATACATATACTCAAATACAAAAAGGATTTAATAAGTATTAAATTCTATAACGTGGGAGTACTAGTGTAAACCTTCAACTTCATTTTAATCGGCTGAGCCACCAACATTTGAATTTTGGGTTTAATTGCGCAGTTAAAATGGTAGCTGTATTTTTTGCCTAAAATGATAGAACTGAGTCACATGAGTCTTCAATGTTTTCACATGGGGTCATCTTCTTCTTATTGACAAAATGACATTAACTGGAGTTTTTGTCCCTATTCTCTCCTCTTGTTGCCATTTAGATTCGTTTCCTTTTCCCTTTCTGAAACAAAGCTTATCACAATACGCTTCTATCCAACTCGAGTTCTTGTACTTTAGCGTGGAAAATGTTATTACTTAATTGTCTAACTAATCCATATTTAGTTGAATGTTGACAGTGCGAACGATGATAAAAGTTTCTAATTTTATGTATTTATATACGTTTCAAACTTGAATAGTGTGAACTGACGCAAATGATAATATCTTTGACGGTGGTACCTAGCTAGATTCGTATCCATGCAGCAGATTTATCTGTACTTAATATCTATACATCAAAATACAAGGATTCTGACTTAACTGATTTACTTATATTCTAATTCTAAAAACAAACTCGCTTCGATATCTCACTGACATTGGCATTGGCATATATTTTTCCTTTTGAGCAACCTCATTCACTCTACCTAATGCCTAGTTAATGGAATATCACTTAAGAGTTTATTTAAAACCATATTGATGGACCTTAGAAGTCACATCTGAGAAAAGCTTTAAAAGAAAGTTGGTCTAAAATAAGAATATACGAAACTGTAAAAGATATCTTGATACAGGGTACATGAAGTCAGGTGATAAATAAGGATTGGTGTGAATTTTGAATAAACATCATGGTGTATGACTAGTAAACATTGTCCTAGGAAAAAAGGGGAAAACATCACACTTACATTCAATAAAGAGTATAAATATTCCAAAACAAGACAGAGACAGATCATACATAAATCTAGGGTTTCATTGTTCTAAACTTCAGACTATATTTTGGTGTGTACAAACAATATTGTGCTTATATTTCAAATAAAAAACGTAGCAATTTTTTTTGTTCAAGAAAAAAACATATCAATTATAAACGCAAACATAGCACATGCATGCATTTCGTTTGTTTTTGTATATACATTTTTTAGTTTTATTTTTATTAATAAACTATAGTATTGTGTTTTTTAAAGAAACTAAAGAACAACTTTCAAAAAAGTTAATCAAAGGAATTTGATATCTAGATATAGGATAATACACTGATACCACCTGGAATCAAGATTGTCTAGGAAGAAATAATTTTGCTTGTTAAGACTTTGTTTTTTGTTCCTAAATACTTTAGTATATGTGAACATTCTATCAAAAGAAGGAACACAAATTCATTTTTTAAAACTAAACTTTTCTCTTTGAGGCTTAACTTCAGTAGGAAACATTCTCCAATCTCTAACCAGTTTTTTCATTTCTTTAATAACTTTTTTTATAAAAAACAAAAAGGAGAGGAAAATAATGGTTGCTTATTTGAATGTTCTTCATCGACTTCAGTTCAATATCTCTTTATTTTCATTTGAATCTCTGTAATTATGAAGGCCCTTATTTATGACTTCTTCACAAACACTTCACTTCCTCAAAAAAAGTTTAAAGGGAAACCATTATGGAACACATAGCCTATCTAAACTCCATCTATGTGTTTGAACAAAGTATTAATTAAGGTTACTACAAAGTTTTGTTTCTAGATAATAACTCAGTTAAATTTGAGCTATAAGCAAACAAAAAAAAGTATTCAATAACGGATGAACTGATGAGTGTTTCACGCAGAAAGAAGCAAAGAGAGAGCTTCTCTAGAAGCCATTAGAGATATATACAATACTGATGTTTTTTCTTTCAAATCTGTGCAGAGTATCAAATAAGAAAACAAAGACAGTGTTTGTATAAGAAAAAAAAGGCAAAAGAATTTGATTTGAGGCTTTCAAGATAAAAGGAAAGAAACAAACTTAAGAGTGAAGCAAAGAAACCTCTTTTCAGTGTTGTTCATTGCTACTTTCCACTTTAATCATTAAAAGCTCATCGATAGGTTGCCGACAAATGGGACACTTGTTTGACTGAAACCTCAGTTCTTTAGCGCAGTCACTGCACAAACACTGCAAGAGACAACCCAACATGACTTAATCAAAAGAACAGTTCAACCAAAACGTTACATTATTGTGAAATGTGAGAAGCTTTTACCAAATGTCTACAAGGCATCACTGCGGTGTCCTTAGGTTCAGTCAAGCAAATGACACATTCTTTGCCACCAGTATCCTCTAACCCTGACGCAACATCATCTTGTGCGGTCGTGTTATCGATTCCATACAACTCACGTAGTTCATATCTAGCTCCTTCAATCCATAAGATCTGTTTCATGACTTTCACTTTGAAAGATCCATCGCTAGTCTTCTCCAAACACGCTTGTGTGACTTGCTTGTGAACTGAGGGCTCCTCTGAACCCGAGCTTGGTGAGACCACAGTCTCGGCTGATATCACAAGTGGGTACACCTCTTCTGGTAATGGGTTTGATAGATCGTCGAGTGAAAAGAAACCTAGGTCTGTTCCTGTCCCTGAAGGTTGTATAAACTTCTGTGCTGTACCTTTTTGGAAAGGGACTTTGGTTGGTTTGAAAGCTTCTGGAAAATGAGGGACGATTGTGCAGTTTTCTTCCTCCTTTGCGAAGAACATGATAGTGAAACTGTGAATGAGACAAAGGAACATAATGAGAACACCCTTTGTCAGATAATACTCTTACTAATGTACTCATAAGGTCTGTTTTGGGTTTTGGTCATTCTTAGATCAAAGCCTTAAGCTTGGTATAGGACACCAAAGGAAAGTAATAAGATTGATTCAGTAGCTACACTAGCTTAGTGTTTGATCCTTTGATGCAAACAAAACAATCTCTTAACAGCCGTAACTGCAAATCTTTGAAATGTATTAAAGAACTACAATGTTATTTCTCATCACTCCTATGGAAATTCATTAAATCAAGTAATGCCCTTAATGCAAAATCTCCACCTACATATGTAACTGAAGCCTGAATTGATTGGTTATTAACCAATATAATTGTAATCACATACCCATCAGCTAGATCATGTAAAGTTTCAACCTTTTTTCAACCCAAGTTCTAGGATTCATGTAAAGTTTGAACCTTTTTCAAACCCAAGTTCTAGGATTCATGTAAAGTTTGAACCTTTTTAATCCAAACTTTGAGAATTTGGTATATAAGTTTAAATTGGGGAATGTACATACATACCTGCCATCGAATACAGCATCGAAGAGGAAGGAAACAAGATGATAGCCAGGGTTAAGATCGTCTGCTTCGAGCCTCACCGAATCTTTATGGACATTGACATCATTCCTCACCTTCTTAGCGCTCTGATGCTCTACGTACGGCTGAGGCTGTTGATCAACCACCACAGCTGCTGGACCGTAGAAAACCGGTCTCATCATCGTATTCCACCCATTGTGATGATAACCGGAGAAATAAGGAGGAGGAGGCTGCTGCTGTTGCGGGTTTTGATTATAGTTATAGCCGTAATTAATCTGCGGCGGAGGATGAGGCTGAGAGGGTGGAGGAAGAGAGGGCTGCGGAGCTGAAACTAGGTAGTTGTGAGTGTAGCTGTACTCGTTGTGCGGTGGTTGAGGCGGCGGTTGTTGAGTCTGATCGGAGTAATAGTAAGGTGGAGGAGGAGGGAGATGATGGTGGTAGCGGCGGTGGTGGTTGTTTCGTCTACGGTTGCTGAAGGAGATCCCCATGGCTGAAGAAGACACAGAGAGGAGACAGGAAGAGAAGAGAGATATGGAAAGAAAAGTCAAGATCAAAATTAAAGAGTTCTTGTCTTGTCCAAAGAGATATTTTCTTGACTATTATTTTACCATACCGGGAAAGATTTACTTTGACACGCTTTAATGATAGTTACCGCTAGATTTACTGCCATTTTCTGTATCAAAGTGAAATAAATGTCAACGTGTATGTTCTTGAAGTATTAGTCAATGCATACCTTTTTGAACATGTTTAGAATGTTTTCATATATTATATTCCATTTATTCTTAAATTATGCATTTTATGTATTTACACTTATTAAATTAATTATAAATGTATAATTTTTTTTGGTTTAGAATCAATAGTTTATGAATAAATAAAATTAGCTTTTTCAAGTTTACAGTTTACTATAAATAACTATAAAAATTGCATAAAAATATAAAATATCTATTTTTTTTGAAACACAGTTTTATTTTAAAACAGTTATTATTTGGAAACAAAAGAGAATACATGTCAACAGTATTTTTTAAATTCATGTAAACTAGTATAATAATTACATCTCTTTCAGAAGAAAAAAAAAACATTTTTGAATGATTTATTTATCTATGTTATTATACAAACCCAAGAAATCGAAAAACTAGAGCGACCATATTATTTTACCTGTGCATTAACGGGCTGACTCAAAGAACCTATGCTTTTGTATTTTGTAAGTTAAACAAAGATAAAGATTATTGTACAAGGTAATAATTAACGAGAAGCTTCTTTAATGACACTAATGTTTTCTTGGTTCTGAGGTGATTGAGACTCTATCTTTATCAATAGAGGCTCATTCAAATCAGAAGGAGCATCAGCCGTAACGTTCAGCTCAGGCGAGGCTGCAACTGCTCCGTTCATGTCTCCTCCGTGCTCTGCTAAAGCTTTTCTTAGAGCGTTCTGTGCCACCTTCGTTACACATACCATTAATATCACTGCAAAGAGAATGATAAAAGAAAGAAACGTTAACGATTCTGTGCATTTGCAGGTTCATACAGATATATTATAAGCCTGTCGAACTAACCAGATATGATAAGGCTGGAAATCAAGAACGCCTGCGAATATTGCAGAACACATAATCAGAAAAGATATAGGAGGAACAAGAATGCTGGAGAATGTAGTTAAATTTTGTGCGGGATCTTACCCAGCGACCTATAGAGAACTCGCTCCACTTGTGTGTCACATCAGAAAGGTCTTTTAGTGTTGTTCCAGCATACACTAACGCAAGTGTTATTGGCTGCGAGTTAACAATGTTATATCAAGCTGTATTCTTTTGATCTTACAAAGTGGTTATGTAGAGTTGGATTAGATGAAGATTACCATCATCCCTAACCAAGAAGAAAGCAAGTATGGGCCCAGCGTAATTGGCGTTACAGATAAGAGGTAGTTCAACATGCTGAAGGGGAGAAGAGGAGCAAGCCGGAGCAGCAAGCATATCTATATTCAGTTTTTGCATATTCATAAGGTTCAGAAACAGAGTGTCAGCAGTAAAAAAAAAAAAAAAAAGAAGACTAAAGCTTGTATTGGTTCTCACTTCTCACCTTGAAACCTGACTTCTCAATGGCGAGTGCCACTGATTGAAACTGAGGATAGTCCTTTAGTTTTGCAACTACAAAAGGTTTTCCAATCTGCACAAGAGCATTAATCATATAAGTACCAAATAAAAAAAAAAGATGTACATATTATCTAAACTTCATAAGAAGTATGAAACTCGCTTACGGTACGGCCTAGAAGAAATGCTGCTCCTGAGCCAAGTGTAGCACCTATCGAGTCCGCCACAAAACCAATTGGCAGCCCAAAAAGATAGCCACCACCGATCTGAATATCAAGATTTTTCAATTTTATAAATAAGCCGGTCACTATAGAAATGCAAGTTGAGAGTGGATAAAAGTAGCCTTAATACATCGCATACACACAAAAGAAATGGGATGTGATGTATGTACCGTTAGAACAGAGGCAGGAACAGCCAAAACTGTTAGAGGAACGTACGCAACGGCTCTACACATGTTACAAAAGAAAGATAAGTTCAGTGCCAGGCCTCCTAACTCTTTATGTTCCTATCTAAAAGTTTTATTTCCCACATCCATTAGCTAAACAATAGTAATGAAACATAGATAAAGATACCGCTGCTAGTGTAGTTCAAAGCTACCATTCACCCAAGAATCTAATTAGCAGAAAAACAAAAAAAACAAGAAGAAGAAGAGACACTTACAGTGCAAGAGGTCCCCAAGGCCCTAGATCTTGTTCAACCCATAACAAAAAATCCTTTAACAGCTGAAAATACAAAGAAAGAGTGTGAGGTTTCAGATCATAAACTAGCTAATGCTACAAACTACTACTTAAAACAGAATTTTCAAACGGGAAGATATCATCCAGATAGTTTGTACACGCAGCATTTACATTTTTTTTTTCTTCTAACCAATTTAGCAAATAGCAAACATAAACAAACACATGGTGCTCATAAAAAATATGCAAAAGGCTCAAAATTTGCCTTTTACATGACCAGAGAAAAGGATAGAAAAGCTCAATTCTTCATTCCATTCACGAGCCCAAACACGAGAAATTCAAAGAAAAGCATATGAATTTGTCAAAAACCCATCACAGAGATCCACAATTCAAACCCCAATTTCAAAAGGAAACAGACCTGCTCAACGGGGAGAAAATAACAAGCTAAGACAATTGCAGCTACAAGGATCAAAAGAACTGAAATCCTGAGAGCAGATCCCCACGTAAACGCCATTTACGGCGACCCTTAAATAGCTTCCGGTAACCCTTCGACGTTGTTGCTTGGATCTATCTATGGATTGTTCTCTCAGCCAAGCAAAAACACAAAAGGAGAATTCTCCGACAAAAAGGGAAAACAGCAAACAGAACCCTTAAGGGTGAAGGAAGATTTGTCTGTGGGCGCTTTTTTGTCGTGGAGATGATCTAATCCGAAAAGGACAGGAATTTTAATTTGGATTGGAGGTTTCGTGAAGGAGGAAACTCAATTGTTGATTTGGTTTTGCAGGTCTCCAGCAAATGTGAACTGTGTCTGGTTTCAATCAACCGCGTACCGACTTCCGGTCCGTCCGTATTATATTTGATATTATCTTATTAAAAATATAATCCCAATATTATATTCTTAAACAAGTTTAATAAGGTTGCTATATGTCTTATAAACAATATAATAACGACATTTTCTACATACACTATGACATCTTGGAATTCTTATCGTAGTATTATATGTTGTTTGGCAAGATTGTTATATTTTTGTTAATGAGATTTTCTACATATTTAATGATATTAAAAATAAGATATGTTTGACTAAATAAAAAGAATGATAATGACCATTGAATTATACAAAGAATTAATGGCATGTATATTGCATGATAAAAATACGTAGTTATTCAAAGTACTGGTTAATTTATTTTAAGAAACTAAATTACAAATAATCTGATCTTTATTTAAAATTATAAAATATATACATAAAATTAGACGAAAATATCAATTTTCAATACATAAATGTTACAATCTTGTATTTTGTAAATTATTATTTTTTCACTGGAAAAGATTATATTAACATCCGATCGATTACATAGCCGAGCCACTTAACCAGACTAACATAGCTAGTCAACAATTTGTAGTGTTCTTCAGATGTGCTAATATTCTGTATTCAGAAAGTGTACACAAGTAACAACAACACAAAACAAAAGAATCGTGACTCCTAATTTCTAAGTTCTAACCAAACTATAAACGTCATTCTACTCTTTTTTTATCTCACACATAATGCATTTAACAAGACATGAACAAGCATCAGATCAACAAAGTACTGATGCCCAATCTCCCCATCTCTCCACCTCAACTTCGCTGGAGCTCTCCCGTAATGAACCCCATCGTTACACCTGTTATCATAATGCCACGGATACGTCATATCGAAGTTATCAATCACACCAGACACCAACCCCAACTCCTTCATCTTCTCCAGAAACACACCATTGTACACTTCCATCTTACTCGGATTAAACGCCAGCGTCCTCGCGTAACCTCCCGTCGCGATCGTGTTCCTGAAAACCACTTTCGGCGGTTTGAACCCGCGGCTTTTCACCGAATCAAAAACGTTTCTCCAAAACGCAGCTGCGGTTTTAGCTCCTTTCGTGAATGCTCTAAGGTTAGACCAGTGGACTCCATCGTGGAGACCGGAGTTAACGATCATTACGTCTGGAACACTTGTCTCTTCCTTGAAGTAGCTTTTAAGCAATTCTCTGAAGCTGTGGTCTTTAAGCGAGTCGAGACCTTGATAGTTTTGCGTCTCGTTCCAGTGTCCGTTGAAGATACTCGTGATTCTAACGGTCTCTGAAGAGTTCTTCGGGTTTGAGAATTTCAAATTAAACCTCCTCGGGACAGCACCGATCTCTGGATGACCCAAGACGAAGTTCAGCAAGTTCCTTATCGTGTCGACGTGGTTCGAGTCTCCCCAGAAGAAGATCCATTTATCCTTCAAACAACTCCAAGCTGCATCCCCTGAGAATAGCTTAAACGAGCAATGGCTTGAGTAAACCCAACCATTGCTCTCTAACTCACCCAATGCTCCGTCGCACCACGGTTTCCGACAAGGGAAATCTCCGGCGAGGCAACGGTAACGTCCGTCGTTGCTGATTTCACACCCCTCGTTCTCACCGAGTCTGGTCCACCGCCCCGACCAGACGTCTCGTTCGAAGTCGGACCGGACGCATCTCCGGAGCTCCGGTAAAACGACGTCGGGTTTCTTCATGAAGCGGAGTTTGATCTTGCGTAGCTCTCTGTTGAAGGCGAAACGCGCGGGGCTGCGTTTAAGGCCTTGGAAGTGACGGAAGAGTAGAAAGACGGTTAGATTGTAATCTCCGGAGAAGTCGGGATGAATCTGAAGAGAGACGGAGTAAGTTCCGTTGCTTAGATCTTTCACCGGCGGTCTCGATTTCCAGTTTTCGCCGGAAAGATCAGTCTCGAAGTAATCTCCACCGACGCAGACTTGTTTTCCCGTTACGTCGAGCGATTGGAATCTGAACTCGTGGATCTCGCCGGCCGTTAACTCCACCGGATCTTTCCCGTCGATGTTCGGAATGGAGATCTCGACGGTTTTTGCTTCTCTTCCCGGAACCGACCAGTTTTTTAGGAGGTTCGCCGTGAAGTTCTGCTCCATCTCAACGGAGATCCAGTGGAGCTTCACTCGGGTCGTGTCTAGATCCATTGGATTAGAAGTAGTGTTCGAAGTTAGAGAAGAAGAAGAAGAAGAAGTGACTCGCATGGAGTAAGAAGCGTTGAGTCTCCATGAGTCGATGAATGTTTTGATCGTACAACCGTCGATGCTCCAGAGGATAACCATGAGGAAGAAAACGAGGGACGTTAGAGCGGTTAATCTCCATCGATGCAGAGGCTGGTGGCTCAGTACCGGTGACAAAATCACTCCTTTCTCTGGCATTATCTGGGAAACACAAGAAAACGAAAGAGAAATCAGTTTGACGACACAGAGAATTCCAAAGTAACCTTTTTTTTTTTTTGTTCGTTTCCAAGTTTTCGATTTTCTCGAGAAAACATTAGAATTAATATAATACTATTTGAATAAAGATAATAAAAAACATCAATTTACTTGATATGATTAGAAGCAAAACACCCAGAAGTAGACACCAATTTGTTGAACTATATAGGCTTGTTAGATTCGAAGGGGGAATAGTTAGGTAAAAAACATTAGAGATTGGTCGGAATGAAAAATCTTACAACACAAAAGTGATCTTTTGCCAAAAGGATTTGACTGACAATTATACCCTCCTGGTTAATCCGAAATTACAATGGCACCGAACCGGTGACCTGCACCAACTAATAGAAACATGGTGGCCAACGAAGCGTGTCAGAACTCACGGGGAATTACGTTTGCGGTCGTTGTCTGTGACACGGTGGTGGTGATTTACTAACTTTAGAGACAACGTTGGCGTCACGTGCCTGGCTTGTTCACTGTCGCACCGCCCGCTCACAACTGTAGTAATTAACATTAGGGAAAAACGTGGAGGATAAGTAACGTTTTAAAGATAATTTAGTTATATCATTTTGTTTGGATTGCCACCAATGATGATCATTTTCTATAACTGAAAGCTTCTGCTAACAACGATCCTCCTAATATACATATAACTGAAAGCTTCTGCCAACTATTTTTAAAAGTTTATGCAAAAAAAAAAACTACTATTTTCCAAGTTTGTATACCTTTCAAAATGAATACGTAGATCCCCATCTTTCTTTAACGTATAGATAAAGCTTTCAGTTGTGCAAAAGGAAAGTAAATATACATATTGCATAACTGAAAACTTTATTTATTAGGTTACTAAATCTATACATCAACACTAATGGAAAGTTCTGTTATTAACCGAACCTTTCGGAGATTGATTAGTTGGTGATATAACTTTAATTTTTTTTCTTTACAAAATAGGTTTTATCTTGTTTTGACTTTAATTTGCTTTATTTTCAAAACATTAAATAAAAGCAGTAAAAATAATTTTGAGAACTAACATATTTCATTTTCTAACTTTTTAGCTCTAGATTTATTTTTTTAACTGCAAAACATATTTGCAATAAAAATGCTTTAAAAAAATGGATGTCCAAAATATCTACAGCTTTTCCCAATCAACCTCAAGCGAAATTAGTCAATGAAAAAGAACATAGCAAAGTACTTATAGTGCTGTTCGTTTTATAAACGCGGCGACTAACCGCAGCGTCAGAAAATAAAACTAGGACAGAAGCAAATTCTTTGGTGTTCTAACTAAAAATAGCCGCAACGGACAACTGGATACATGAAAACAGAGTAGCCACTGCCGCTGAAATTTTCTGCGTCGTATTTATCGGGAAGAACTTGACGCAACGACTGAATAAAACAGATCCGTGTTGTTTTGTTTGTACAGTATTTGCCGTGGCCATGACTGTAATTTTGAGACGCTGCCGTCAATCCCGCGTTTATAAAACGAACAGCACTATAATTATATAAAGGCTGGCGATTGCTCAATAAGTTTTTGTCCGTACTGTTTTGTTATTTGCTGATAATAGCAAGTACACACAAAGGATAATATACTTTTTCATGTTCTATCTTCTACCTGTTTACCTTTGTTGCCTACTGATTCAAATGATTCAGATTTTCTTTTTCATGTTCACAGCGAATCTCGCATTTCTGTTCAATCTGAGCTTGGTAAATTTACTGTTTCACCTTCTCAGATTACTTGTAAAACAACAGGAATGACAGTGCTCAACTTCAATAAACGAGGAGAAAAATTTAATATCACTTGATTTGTGTAATGAAAATTCCAGCACATCTATGGACTTGAACTGTTGAGTGGTAGATCTCTGATCAAAACGAGACATTGAAGATCATATAAGAACAAAAGAATCGTATAAAAGGAAAGATAAAGCAACAAAAGAAATTGAGGATTATATAACAAGAATGACCTTTTCAATGATCCAAGTAAATACATCAGACAAAGAGAAAAAACAAGTCCCTTTTTCTTTACTCTGAAGAAGAAATGATTATGAATCAGCCCAAGAAAGTCAAGCTAATTCGTGAGATTGAGATTTGGATCCATATGAGAAAAAAAAAGGAAGATTTAGCTCCAAGGGTCATCCCAACCACTGGGTCCTTCTCTTTTGACAAAACCAATAATGGCTTGAACAGCTTCATGAACTCTATTGGATAAAGAGTGGTTCCCATGCTCTATCTCCACTTTCTCTGCTCCTCCCATTGCTTTACTTAATCTGTAATCACATAGATCAAATCAATCCCTTTTGCTTTTATTCATGTGCAATCATTTCTAGATCATCTATAGGAGACTCTATATATATACCTATTTTAACTTAAGACTCCAACAAATGAACTCAATGGGGACATCCTTGTATTTTTATAGTCACTTTAGTTCAATGCCTCACCTGTTAACCAGTGCTTTTTTGTCAACATAATCCGGTACATATTCATCGCCCATAGAGAAAATCACCTGTGTAGAACAACGGACATAGAGAATATAAGAAGCTAATCAGATCCCAATGGCATCATCTAGAAACTGGAAACATTCATGTGATGGGTTTAGTGTAGGCTTTACCTGACAAGGTGTGTTAGCCATATGACCAAGTCTAGTTTTCAACTGATCATCACTAAGGTCAGAACTAAACATATCGTCGTCTCCCATGTAAGCGCAGAGGGAGTGGTATCTGCAGGAAGCAAACACAAGAGATTCAAGAGACTGTGATTATGGTACAATGAAATAGATAGTTACCTATAAGCAGAGATTGGAGCACAAGGATCAGCTTCTCTAGGCATTAGCTCCTCTGCTCGGCCTTCGCTTATCATTTTTGCAGCCAAGTCTATAAGAGCTGGTGTTTCAGGAAGTGTTGCTTTGTACTCTCTATCGCTGACCGGTGCCTACATAAACACATCAAAGCTACATTAAAGTCAAAAAGCATATGATATAGTATATTACACATGATCCAACTCTAAGGTCTTTTGACATATCATAACAAGTAGCTTTAAGAGAAGAGCGAGAAAATACAAATCACAGAATCCAGAATTGGGCACCTGCAAAATTGTAGCTCGGACGGCTCGGGAGCATGCAGCATTCGTTCCCATGTAATACACAATGTCCTGTTTCAAAGTGCGTGAAGAAAAAGTTTTAAGTCATAACTTTTCTTTCAGAACCGTGACCGAAAGCAGTGTTTGGGGGATTAGACAAATGACCTGGCAGCCAGTGCTATGACCAAGCAGAACAACGCCTTCAGAGTTCTCTTTGTTGATGAGATAGCTTATGAGTTGGTCGATCTCTTGTGCATCCTTCATCAAAAAGGAAATCTTGCTAAGTAGTCTAGTCTACCAATATTAAGAGGCAAAATGAAATCCATATAAAATGACAAACAAAGAGAGTCTTTACTTGTTTCAAGCTGGAAGTGCCGAATCCGGAGTATGAAGACGACATGAGCAGCTGAACAAGTGACCATTTCTCTTTATCCAAAGCAATTGCAAGAGGTTCCAAGTAGCTGAAAACAGCCAACTTGAGAATGTTTCATCAATCCATTCATAGAGACTCAACTCAGCACACACAATCTATGCCAAAAGTTAAAATACTTAAGGAGCAAAGAGAGAAGAGCAACATACTCAGTAGCTAAAAGACCATCGGTTAATCCACCGATGAATATAACTTGCTGTTTATACTCTCCTGTCTTAAAAGCCACCTGGTGACACATGTGACAAACACACACACAAGCAAAAGCTGTTACTAACATTGATAACCAATAGCCATGAAAGTTCTACAAACACAAATCTACAGGTTTGTGAACTGAATTTTCAGAAAATGGGCTATCTTTGTCTTAAAAGCCACCTGGTGATACATGTGAAAGCACACAAGCAAGCTGTTTACTGCCAGAACAGAACTTAGAAACACCAGTAGCCATGACAATTCACAAAAACAAGAATCAAGCTGTTAACTTTCTTCTCACATGGCTTCAAACATTGACTAAAAACTCTCACTAAACGTGTGTGTGTGTACATATGATCAGCAAACACAAGAGACTAATCCATGGAAACAAAGTCAAACCTGGATTGATTTGGGACCGTATTTGAACAAAACTCCACGAAATTGGTTCTTCCCTTTGATTGGTCCACCGTTATCCCCGCTTCCTCCTCCCGCCACCGATGATGCGCTTTTCGACAGCTTCGCCGTTCCGGTTTTTCCTCGAACGATTCCGGAGAACCAGGACGTTGTCGTGGAGGATGACGAAGCCGCCGCTGGAGAAGAAGACGATGATCCCGACGCCGCCGCAGCAGCAGCACCACCGAATGAGGGCTGCGAGAGAGACATCTTCGGGGAGCCCGCGCGGCGGTTTTCAGATTCGAGACAAATGAGAGAGTGTGAAGCACGCGCCGTCACCCGCGTGGCTCGAGGAAGTCGTTGGTATACACGTCGGATTGCGTCCCAAAATTACGTTGTAAATCTTATTAATATAACGTTAATACATAAATTTAGTCTATAGTCGTTCTCTCGTTTATGATGGCTCATAACAATATAAATTAGAATATATGACATGTTGTCTCATGTATATGCAGGGGTGCGCCACCACTAAATGTGAACTTTAAAAACATAATTTTTTTTTTGTGGAAGTCTCGCGGTCTGGTAACAACTTTAAATACTATGTACACTAGATTTGTAGTTCGAATTTCAGAATATACAAACTTTATAGATTATAGAATGCAAAATTTCATCGAAAATTCTAAAATGTAGATAAAACTAATTTGTTGTGGTCATGTAGTGCATTGAATATCTATCGATCGAAAATATCATATATGCAGAATCTTCTGTTGATCCTAATGTTTTGGAAAAAAACTATGTTGTTTAATCGTTGTCAATATTATATTAAAAAACTACTATTAGTTTGATGTCTGATAATTTTGAAGGAGAAAACAACCATTAAAACCTTGAACTTTCAAATAAAAGCCAAAAAAAAATTTTAACTCATGTTTGAACAAAAAAAAACCTCAACTTTCAAATATTGGCCGTATTAACTCTTATTTTTTATTGATTCGGCCATTTAAAAAACTCAAATAGTCAACTGTTAAAATCGATTGAAAAATAAATGTTTCTTAACTCGCTAAACGACTTCATTGTAAAAATTGATTAAAACATTGATCAAACTAAGTTTTTTTGCTTATGTAAACACTTAAAACATCTTTTTCGCGAAAGCAGAATGAAGAAGATGAAACTGATTTGGGGTTCTGGCTTCCCGAAACAGATATTTTAAGTGTTTACAAAAGTAAAAAAACATCGTTTAATCAATGTTTTAATCAGTTTTTAAAATGATGTCGTTTATCGAGTTAGCAAACGTCTATTTTTTAATCGATTTTAACAGTTTACTATTTGTGTTTCTTGAATGGCCGAGACAATAAAATATGAGAGTTAAAATGGCCAATATTTGAAAGTTGGAGATTTTTTTGGCTCAAACACAAGTTGAAAGTTTTTTTGGCTTTAATTTGAAAGTTCGAGATTTTAATGGCTGTTTTCTCAATTTTGAAGTCATGAATATACTGTTTTTAAAAAACAGTTGTCTCATAAGCCATATAGTAGTTTTTCATATGACGAGTAAATGTGCTAGGATCCTTCCTTCTAATGCCCAACTTTTGAAAATAAATACGAGGGCCTACGGAAAATTGGTGTTGATAGTCCAAATATTAGAATGTATAAATTCTTCTGTAAAGCCCAATAAAAGACACATGAAAAGCCCAATAATAGAGTTGTCAAGCTTTAATAGCTTAGTAGGCCGATCTACTTATATGAACTCCGACGTGCTTTGCCCTCCATCTATACCTACCATGTATATGCTTCAAAACACATGTTATACGTCCAGTTAGTATCTTTTCAAAGCATATGTTACATGTTTTCATACTTTCCCGTAAAAACGTCAACTTTAAAGAGACACATAAAAAGATATTGACGACTAATTTCGAATGGTGATTAGTGACTATAGTTAGAGTTTTTGTGTTTCAGAAAGAAAGAAAAAAGACTGTAGTTAGAGTTTTATTTTCCAATAGAGAGTCGTTATGATTATTTAAATGTGTTTACTTACTGACTTAACTATAGACGTATAGACACAGGGCTAGAACCATCCGACAAAACGAAATGTCTGATTCAGATTTAATTATAAGCGCTCTAACAAGAGCACCCATCATAACAGCTATTTTTATTCCTCTAGTTAGTGGATAAATATTAGTTTTTTGACCTGCTTAATCTAATAATTAAATGACACGATAAAAAAATTGTTACGAATATATTTGCTATAAAATCTTTGATCAAACAGAAAATGTTTTACAATGTTTTTTACTTGCTTAATCTTGCATATTTCTTTTTCTGATCAAAAAAGGAAAAGCATTAGGGCAAACCTGTGCAACTCTTCTAGTCTTCTTAATAATGTGATAACATTCAGAATATAAATGGTGAACAAGAAACGACAAAAAATAATGTATTCTTTAACATTTCTAAAAAATCACTATTTATAAAAAACAAATTTCATTTTCATTTTCTTTCGTTTTTTGCAGAAAATTAAAAAATAAATTATTCTTTTTTAATTTGATAATGAACAATTATTCCTTTTTATTTCTGTTATTTTATTCATCTACATTCTTTTTTTATTCGTTCATTTTATTTATAGAATGATCACAAGTTGGACTCTCGTTCAATTCATTCAATTCAACACACGAATAGGAGTGAATATAAATGCTACCTGCGTCCGAATCTAACTATGTCCATAATGTATTTCTTTCTATATATTATATAAAAGTCCATTATCGAATACTATATCAAATCCAAAATAATGGGTGTAATTTACTCTTTTTTTTTTTTTTACAAAAGTGAAGAGAGAGAGTGTGGGGGTAGATGATTCTGAACTCAGTTGTGTGGTCGATTAATCATTTGCAAATGACTACACATGTAGAAAAGCAATCTTTAATGTTCCAAATACATCTATTGATTCTAATCTTTATCAAAGCATCACAAACCTCCACCTCTCTACGTATTTTTTTTAATGCCAATCCTGAATATAATTAAAAACGCGAGCTGTGAAAACAATACTTCTTGCATTCTTCGTTCGACGCACCTGACACTTGCAAGCCTACGTACATTCTGACTATTCTAACTTCCAGTTTTGTGACAAAAGTTATGTAGGATGTGGCAAGCTAAAATCACTCTGATGACTCTGATTCAATTGCTAGTTTAGTTTTTTATATGTTTTTAATGTAATTTTTTAATGTTGTAAACACATTGTCTTTCTAATTAACTGATTTTAGTTTCCTTTAGTATAAAATCGTGAATCATGTATATCTTATGATTAAGAACCAAAAGTGTTCATTCGTTAACTATAATATACTTTTAACATTAATCTTTTGCTCGAAATACAGACTTATATAGTACTCTTATGCACATGTACCCAAGAGAACTGTATTATAATAGTCTTAACCATGTATCTATTTGTGTTCTTAATGATTTTTAGATAGCAGAGTTACAATCTGAAACCATCTACAATTTTTAAACCGTGTATCTATTTGTGTTCTTAATGATTTTTTTATATTTTATGTTCAAGAATGTTATAAGAGTTCTAAATTACGTTTCCTCAGGAATATCTTATAATTATAATTTTGTTCATTTCTGCTCATAGTCTATATGTATTAATTAATTTGTCTGCTTGTATATGTATTTATTCTTATGCCTTTATGGGCCCAAATGGGTTCCAAATAATTATATAAAATATCGAGAAACCCTATCTCCACTTTGGACCATGATAACATTTTAAATTTTAAAGGGGCGCTCTATTAAAACAATTTTAAAAGTTTCTCATTTTTCTAAAAAATGTTTGAAAGTTGTAATATTACCATTGTCGAACCGAATCAAATTTATTTCTACAATGATAATGACTTATGGTAAGTCATCGGCGTTGGCCCCTACCAAAGAAGAAAAACTAAAGTTTATGGAACAAGAAAGAAAATTCCGTGAGAATAAAAAGCTATCGGTGTCAAATCAAATCTATGCTTCTTTCTAACGAGTGTACGGACGACTTTTATTACGGAAAATAAGTAAAACCTAGTTAGCATGTGTAAAGCTTTAATAGTCAATAAACTGTGCGATCGGTCAATCGGAGTTTAAATACAATAAGTAACGATGGTTGGTGTTACAATATTAAATCATGAAATGAAATAGTTTTTTTATAAAATTATTTCAAAATTGTCTTTTAAACGTTGTGAATTGAAAAAGTTGAAAGAATGTTTATATGTTAAACCCACAAAAATAACACTAGATAACTTGAACTCATTGGTTAGCCTGCTAAGCCATCTAAAACGAATGTTTAAGTACGAATTTTAATCTAAGAGATGAAACAAACTTATATCTATAAGCTATCATAAAATAATTAATGTAAGAAAAATGAAGATATCTTTTCACAAGAATGTATTTGCCAAATGACTTGAATTTTTAACTAACACTGCAAGAGTTCTATAACTTTCAGTCCGTAATCTACTGTAGTATTTGAAATTACTTTTTGGAAATTACAATTTTAAAAAATAACAGTCTGTATCAAATAAGTTTTAGACCATTTTTTAAAAAGTTCCTTTTACAATAATATAGACTAGCAACGCGTTTTGATACTGTAACAACTATTATCAATCAACCGTCTTGTAATATCAATCGATCTTATTAGTGAGTTCAGGCATCGAACAATTTCGTTTTCAGAGAAAGCAAATTCCATTGCTCATAGCTTTGTTGAAAGTAATTAGATCCCTTAAATTGTTGTCACTTCGCGACTCGGGATTGCTACTACTTTTAGATTATATGATACCATGATGGACGATTAAACATAGCTCCATAAAGTTCAGAAAACATAGACCCATAGTATTTAACACAGAAAATAAATTATAATTTAATAGAATAACTTAAAAATTACAAGTTATGGCGAGTATAATTTTAATTTATAAAACAATATCACTTAGCTAAATATATTTAGAGTTTATGGAGGAATCCATTAGCCATTTCTTTTCTTTTTGCTTAAGTTGACAATACCCATTTGTATTTTTTTATACTTTACTTTGTAACTACACCATCATTTTTTTCTGTGTTTTCAGACATTATACCATTACTACCATAACTAAAAACAATATTTAATTCTTATATTATATAATAATTGCGTAATAAAAGATAAAGTATACTATAACCTGTCCCAACTAGTCCCACTTCTGTTTGGAATTATACAATTTGTGTCAGTTTGATTATTTTTCTTTTATTTGGTCAACCAATTTAAATTCATTAAAAGTGTATTTGAACCTTACGTCAACCCTATTTCGACCATACATGTCATAATTAGAATATTTTCTGCAATAGTTTCATTGCTTTAACACTTTGCATATTTATATTTTCATAGTGCAAAATAAATATTGTAATATAAAACCGGAACACTAATATAATATTTTAAATTTTCTGGTTTGCACAAAAGTATATGAAAATCATTATAGGACTAGGTTCTTATTTTTGCAAACGATATATAGAACTGGTTAATTATAATTTGATTTAATTTTATATAATTTTGATTTAATTTCATTCTTTATTAGCCAGTTTAATAGCAAATATAAATAGTTAAAGTTCAAACTAATCCTTTGTACCATTTGCATACCACCACCTTTATTTTACTTATTAAATTTAATAGCAAATATTTTATTTTCTACATTCTTTAATGTGGTGACCCATGTGAGTGTTTCAAAGACTATGTAGCTCCAAGTTTTTATTCATAATCTCTTCAAATATCGGAAATTTATCTTTAAAAAAAATATGACTCAAAAATAACATTTCATATTAAAATAAGATTAAATCCGAGGCACAAGAAACTACTATTTTGCCTTCGGTACTCTGATAGTAAGAGACTTCTTAGTAAAGAAGCTCGATTAATAGCCTTCTAAATAGCAAAGTATGACCTTACAGAGGCTTTTGGTTGTCTTTGAGGCCATATGAAGTTCCATATATTTCAGGACATATTGTTTATAGAACAATCATGCTTGTAATCATCTTTTTGTTCGAATTCGATTAGAAAAATAAAAATGAACGACATTATACATCATCAATTTTATCGTTAGATGTTAAACCAATATGATATCTTAGTTTATTTCATTCACTAAACGTCCAATCAAATTTGAGTCCAACCACTAACTTGAATTCATCATATAATCTATGTTTGTCTAATGATAAGGACTCTCACACATGCAAGTTATAAATTTTATATGATTAATTTCTCTTATCAAGATAGATGTTGAATATTTTTTTAGGTTTTAATGTTAGTGATCTTTTCTAGATATCCAATACAATTTGCCGGTTTGGTTTTAATTCGGTTTCCCTTAGTTTAGAAAATATATGAACTAAATTGCATCAGAATCTTGTACGATCCAGATTTGAAAGGCTATAGATGTGATTTTCCATCATAGGTTTTACATGTTTTGCTTCCCCGAACATGTATATTTGTTAAATAGTAACTAACACCCATAAAATGTATATTTTGAACATTTTAATTAAATAGAGTTAGTGGCAATTAACAAAACAAAAATGGTGTTATGGAATATTAAGCCAAATAGCAAAAGGCTAAAACCGAAAGCCGAAAACAAAAAAGCTTCGAGACCTTAATTTATTCGGCTCAGAAATCACATCACCAATATAATTTTAGTTGATTCCACTAACTTTGAAATCAGTTCTATATATTTATAATGATGCGTTTCTACCATTGATCGCTAGTGTTTTAACCGTACTAGGTTTAATAATGGAACAATCTAATTTAAAAAGCAGAAGAGTCTATCTATTATTAGTTATTTTTAAGGAGAAAAGTTACAAATCTTTATATGATATTCTGAAAGATAATTTTCTATCCAGTCATAAGATTCCGTTGAAGATGAACAAGTTATAGAAATTAATAAATTTTATAGTCGGACTATGCGTAAACACAAGCAAATAACTTAAAAACAAAACAAAAATTAAAACAAAACAAAACAGGATTGATGTAAATATTCATTTTTAAAAGGTTTGTGTAATAATTATGTGAATGAATATTTACAAACTTTAATTAATATTTCTACTATCTCAAAATTTGATTTTTTTTTAAAAAAATATTACCACCGTAAAATCCTTTTTAATTTTAAAAGATATAGTCTACTAAACAAATGTTATCTTTTACTGATGTACGAATATTTAAGTTATTTTCTGAATCAACAGAAGATTAAAACTTACAACAGAAAACATAAATATATATAAGTAGTATAGTACATAAACTACATAACTAAACCAACTCATGAACTTTGACGCCAACTATATATATAACATTTAACAATCAGACTTCTATTAGTAACCAATGAATTTGATCGATCACCAAATCTTAGAAGTGCAAATTTAATATTTTACAACAAAAGAAAATACTTAGAGGTGCGGCAAGAAGCTCTTCGTTAGGCGAAAACCAGTGAAATTATAGACATTAGTATATTACATTACAATATGAGATAACAGTGTTATAAACACCACTTAGAGTAATTAAAAAAAAATCATTTAATTTATAACCGATATGCATTTCGAAGAAACATTTAAACACTATTAAATCAATTTTTAGAACACTGAACAATATAATGTCGCTAAAATTCCGTACTTCTTTTAGTTTTGTTTTCCCCGTTTTTGTGTTAAACTAATTTGGTGTCAGAACCAATCACACTCAATGATTCTTAGTGAAGATGTGATGAGTTACCTATCATTAGACGACACGTGTCATTGCACAAGTGTTTGTAAAATACTATAAACAAAATGAACAGCATGTCTTTTACACCTCAAGGCAGCTATAAATTCCAAGTTGCCGATCTTTCCTCCACAAAACATATGCTCGTTGAGAGCAACAACATAGTTTCACTACTGAGACTTGAGAGCATATGTTACTAACCACACCTGAGCTTAGAATCTTGATACTTCCCTTCTCCTCACATTTTCATTTTTTTTCTATATACAAGAAATCTTACGTTATTTCAATTTCCTAATAAATAAGAGATCGAATTTTATCAATTGACAGGGAAGAGACAGTGCTCCGCAACCCAAGCCACTTCAAGGTTAGTAGTATAAACCGAGAGACGGTGTTTCTCACTCTCTTTGACTTCAAACGAATCTATTTTGCATGTTATTATGCTTTTAATTAGATCTGTCTTAAAAGAATATTAATTATATAACTAATCCAGCAGGGGGGGAAGCTAGTTTTTATAAGAATGAAGCCATGCATGACGAATCTAAGACAAATGATTCAACCAATGTTGAATTTCCAAGGGATAACCGCCGGTTTAAACATGGTCGACGTTCCTTTTTTCCGGCCTAAAGACAAGGTTGTTTTCGTCATGGGAGCTACCGGAACCGGCAAATCTCGTCTTGCCATCGACCTTGCAACTCGTTTTCCGGCGGAGATTGTAAACTCCGACAAGATCCAAGTCTATAAAGGTCTAGACATCGTCACCAACAAAGTCACTCCGGAGGAAAGCCTCGGCGTTCCTCACCACCTTCTCGGCACTGTGGAAAACACTTATGAGGATTTCACGGCGGAGGATTATCAGCGTGAAGCACTTAGAGCTGTTAAATCAATCGTGGAGAGAGACCGTGTCCCAATCATAGCCGGTGGTTCTAATTCTTATATAGAGGCATTGGTCAACGATTGCGTTGACTTCCGGTTAAGGTACAATTGTTGCTTCTTGTGGGTTGATGTTGATCGACCGGTTCTACACTCGTTTGTCTCGGACCGGGTGGATAAGATGGTCGAGATGGGACTCGTCGACGAGGTTCGCCGTATCTTCGATCCCTCGTCGTCAGATTACTCATCAGGGATTCGCCGTGCAATAGGTGTTCCAGAGCTGGACGAGTTTCTCCGAGCGGAGCTGTGTAGTTATCCAGCGGAGACGACGGAGAAGCTTCTTGAGACGGCGATCAAGAAAATCAAAGAGAACAACTGTTTACTTGCATGTCGGCAATATCAGAAGATTAAGAGGCTTTACAAGCAGTGGAAGTGGAATATGCACCGTATAGACGCGACGGAGGTTTTCCTCCGGCGAGGAGAAGAAGCCGAGGAGGCTTGGGAGAACATGGTGGCTCGACCTAGCGCACTCGCCGTCGACAGGTTTCTTAATTACAGCGACGATCACCATTTGGAAGGCGCCGATATTCTACTACCGGAGATATCTTCTGTTCCTCCGTTTCCAGCCGCCGTGGCAGCGATTTCGCGGTGAAAAATTATTTTTAAAAAAGGAACTTGAAGCAATGGATATGGTGGGAAAAAAAGACCATTATAAATGCCACGTGGCGATATTGTTGGAAAGGTCTAGAGCTATGACAATGCCACGTGGTTATATTGGTCTCTGTCGGAGAAAATGATCTTTTATTACATAAAGTAAGTGTGTGTATGTGTGTGTTACGGTTAAACGGAATCAGTTTTGAGGGACCTGAAGTGCACGCGCGGGGCGGATGCTGACAGGTTTTCCTTTTTGTTCCGGTATACAAGTACTTATTAGCTAGGATCTGGTGCGGAATAGTGTACGATTATACGGTGGATAGTCAGTTAAGACAGAGAAGAGGTCGTTGGTCAACGCGGTTTTGCCCAAAAAAAAGAATAAGGATCCAACGGACAAAAGAACAAAGAGTCTTGTTGGACATGGACCCTACCTTTTTATGACGGCTGATTGCCGTCCGATATGTGTTGGGTCCCATAGTTGTGACATCATGTGGTTAAATAATTCAATCAAACGGCTGTGAAGTGATTATTTACTTATATATAATAAAAGTGTCTTTGTTCCATATATCATATGCTGGATAAGACGACATGATTTTTCAATTGCGTTATTTGTTAACAAATTAGAAATAAATGTACATCATCAGTTTATGTCCGTAATAAAAACAATATAAAAGAAGTAGATTCTTGCTTGAGTGATGCCCACTACCCGCCGCTACGCACCGCTTCGCCATCTCTTTCTTCTCCAAAACAAGAAAACTGATAAGGAGTTCCATATACCTTATGTGTTCTTGGTTTAAATAAAAGGATTAGTTAGTATTCATGTGAAATTATATATATGTATACATAAAGTTGGAATACTTATGTCGAGTTATCTTTTCTAGGAATATTGTAACTTTTAAATATTTGATACATTAATTTATTATTTCTTTTTTCGAGAAAGGGCATACATTAATTTATTTTTAACCGGAAATGTTTGGTGGTTTATAAAAAATTAAATTGAGTGTAAATTTGGAAATAAACAGAAATCAAACCAAATTTCTTCACAGTTGTCTTTCTTTTCTGCACTTCATTGTTATCTTTTGGTTTACCTTGTTTTTTTTTTTTTTGTCAATGGCAATTAATTTAGAACTTGTTCAAATACAACTATTTTGATGAACAGAAAGATAAAAGAGCAGCTTTGGCAAGACAGTCTACTTCAAAATTAGCTAAGCGAGGTACATAAAAGAAAGATAGAGACGAGAATTAGGAAAACATGACACTTGTTAATAGTTATTAGATTTCAAAACCTAATTTTTACTCCAAAATTACATATATATATATAGTTTTCCAAAAAAAATATTGTATAACAATTTTTTGAATAATTTAATATTCTTTCAGAAAAAAACAAAACTGGTTTTTGGTTCGGCTAAAATATACAATTTATTGGCATGATATAACTATTTTGTAGTGAATTCAATAGATAGAGTCTACCAATACGCGTGAACGTATTGCTCTACTATTAGACATTAGACAAAAAGATTATATTTGTCATTTTTCATAACTAAATTGCGTTTGTTGGAGAGTATAAATATCTTAAATTTACAATAATTGGACTAAAATGTGTGATGGATGTCAAAAACTATTCCCATTAGGCAAGTTGCTTAAAACTCTGGAATATCGCAATTATTTGCCCTGTCTTCACGTTAAATGTATTCGAGCCACAAGCTGTTTTTCATAACATAATAGTTTTCCATTTCAATTATTACTTTACTTATCTTACAGCTCTGTATCAGTGCGTGTTGTCAAAGGAAAACAACTCAATATCAGTGGGCATTCTTGAATTATTTTCATTTTCTCAAGTGAATCCATGTGTTTATTCTGAGTATGTATTATTATCACCGTGTGATTTGACTAACATAGTCTTGTTTAGGCTGAGTAAAGTATGTTCGACTTCTATGTACTTTTCATATCAGTCACCAAGCTATATTTTATATTATGAATTATTTACCGAAGAATTATTTACACAAAAGGTGTTATATGTAAACGTAAATGCATTAGTCAGTTAAGTCTCATCACCTTTGAAATTTAAAGAAAAAGTTATGGAAAATGATTAATTATGTTCATTAGACAAGTTGCTAAATATTTATTCTTATTTTGTATTGGTGGAAGTATGCACTTATATGGTAACTTTTATAAAATATCACCAATTAGTACAGCTAATATAGTAATACGAATTTTAATTTCCTATCATTTCAAGAATTTTTTGACAAAGAAAATTGGGAATAATTCAATCTAGAGATGCATTAACGATATTTTAAATATATAGTCATACCTTAGGTCCTTAGCCGTAAAACATACAGTAGTCCTTTTGCAAAAAAAGAAAAACATACAGTAGTCACTGGAATTAAATGTATTTATCTGTTATTAAAGTTGGCAAAATGTTGATGTACGTATTTTTAAGTGGATTAGTTTGATGTTACTAACTCTACAATAACATTGAAGATGCTCTATACGTAATGACTTCCAAAATATTAAGTGACCTTTTTCTTCAATTGCAATTATCGAGATGTAAATTACAAAACTGGTGATCAATGCATCTCATAAATTCATAAATTTTAGTATTAACGTAAATGAAAACAAAGAGATATTTATTCATATATGACTAATTTATGTTATTCTGTTTCATATGAAATGCCATTTTTACATTTTTTATACAAATTTTTAAAATAATAAAAAATATAAATTGATAACAAATAAAATCAATACATTTTATAATTAATAAATAAATTTAAGTATTAATTATATCTATTTAACTAATAATTTTTAACAAATAAAAAATAGTTATGAAATCAATACATTTTATAATTAATATTAAATTTAAGTAAATATAAATTGTATGAAAATTTTAAAATGACAGAATTTATATAATAAAACGGTTAAAATTGATGTTAAACAAACGTTTCTTAAACTGAAAAATATCAGTATTACTATAATTTGATATTTTGGATTGGTGTAGTTGATGAGCTACTCATAAACAAACTGTAGCTACTGTAGTTTTATTTTGTTTTCATCTTTAACATGAGTAGCAATTCAAAACTTCATTAGAGCCAGATTATTATTTGTGTAAAAAACTTATACATGTTTTTATATGGGTGGACGTATTGGGCTCGAAGGAAGCCTCACGGATATATTAATGGGTCGAAAATTTAGGCCCAAGCTAAACAAGTGAACTATTATTAAACTTGTGAAGATTCGTGAACGAACGAGAATGAAGTTGAGGGAGGTCGGCACGAAAGAGAAGTGGGAAAGCAGAAAGCTGTTATGCAAATCAATGGTTACCCTTAAAGCTAATGACAGTGGCAAAGCAACTGTACTAAAGCTACCATTGCTTTAGATGTCGACCACTTGATGATATCATAATGATCATATCTAATTCCCCCATCATCTATCTTGGCTTTTGATTCCAGACCACGACTTGTGGTATCAAAGCAGATAAGTTTGGTGCGGACAAAAAAAAAACAAGGCCACTACACGTTCAAAATTACAAATAGCAAGGATCAAAAAACAATCAAGGCTACTAGATGAGTATTACACAGAAACAATACTATTTTCCGAAAGGAACAGTTCTTTGAGCCAAAAGGATAACATGAAGCGATATAAGATTATTGCACGAGTTTTTAGGACGGGGTTTTTAGCGCAATATGAAAACCGTTTTTTAATGTTTTTTTAATTAAAGTTTAAAGACGATTTTTATATTTGCTAAGAAACCATTTCTAAGAAACTTGTATTAATCATGCTCTAATCACCGTATTGTTTTCTTCAGCTATGAATAAAACACGTGGGATTTTTAAACTGGTGGCCATACTACCAATGGCCCACGACCAACTCTCCACCTTAACATTCATATCATTAACAAGGACAAATTTAATAGATCCTATATTGCATTTTGAGCCAAGATTGTGGATTCTAACACACACTCATCTCCTCTGCTCCTCTTATCAATTCATTGTACAATCTATATATGAAGAAAACAAACTCCTCTGTGTTAATGTGTCAACTTTATTCTTTTGAGTTTTGTCAAAATTCGTAGTACCCCAGTCGAGAGTAGTGTCGGCCACTCTATTCTTGTTCTTGTCTTAAAAAAAAGAAGAAGAATAGTTTTTTTTTGCAAAATGTTTTTTTTATAAATAAAATAAGTAAATAACTTCTCTCGTGACTTGCATTATTTTCCTAGTATTAATTAATAGTACAAAATTTAATTTGATTGCCAAAAATCTATACATACAGAGAGACATAACTAATATGTAAAGGAGGCATTGACGTGACAAAACCGTCCTCCACCTCCTTCAGCATGCCCCCTTCCTCCGCCGCATCTTCCCTTCATCCCTGCAAGCATTCCCCGTCGGCGACTCTCGACCTTCTAATCCTAATCCTCGTCCTCTTCTCCGGCGCATTCCTCATCTCCTCCTACTTCTCATACCTAATCCACTCCTTATCTCTCCTCTCCTCTCATTTCCCATCAATCGCCCTCTCCTTCTCCTCCCTCCTCCCTCTGATCTTCCTCTCCTCCGATCACGATGAAGAAGATCACGACGGAATCTCTGTAGCGTCGTTCTTGTTCGTGTTCGCGGTCTTCTTCGCCGCCTCGGTGGCGTTTCTCGACCTGTGCTGCGGCTCGAGATCGAGGAGGTGCCGTAACCCTAAATGCAAAGGGTTGAAGAAAGCTATGGAGTTTGATTTGCAGCTGCAGACGGAGGAAAGTGTTAAGGCGGGATCGGGGAAGGAGATTGATAGGTTGCCGTGGAAAGGAGGGAGTGAGAGTAATCCTGATTACGAGTGTTTGAGAGCTGAGCTTAGGAAGATGGCTCCCGTTAATGGTCGAGCTGTTTTGCTTTTCCGGTCAAGGTGTGGTTGCCCTATTGCTAAGCTTGAAGGCCGAGGTCCTAAGAGAAGCCGTCGTCATAAAAAGTAAGTAAAAAAAATTAGACTTTTTGTAATGTGTTCTGTTCTTGCATTGTGTTTGATCTTTGGTATTGTGTTATGTTCTTGCATCGTGTTTTGAACTTTTGTAACGTGTTATGTTCTTGCATTTGTCTTTGAACTTTGTGTTGTGTTCTTGCATTGTGTTTGAACTTTTGTAACGTGTTATGTTCTTGCATTTGTCTTTGAACTTCGTGTTGTGTTCTTGCATTGTGTTTGAAATTTTGTATTGTGTTGTGTTCTTGCATTGTGTTTGAACTTTTTGCCACATTGATGGCTTGGAACTTGGTGACTAGTGAATTTATATGTTTATGTATTCTCATTGGTTAGGGATTTTAGATTATTCTTCAGGCATTGGCAGGCTTTGATGACCACTTCGTATCTCGATCATTGATAGTTTCTAGTGAACATGCCTCTTTTGACTAGTGAATTTTGTGGTTATGGTTTTCACCGTTATGCTTTAATTTTATGATTGGATGTGAATCTTCCACTTGAGAATTGAAAGGGAAACAATTGAACATGGTTCTTGTTGTTTGATGTAATGTCTTGTCTGGTGGCGTATTTTATAACCGTTACATTATTTGTTGAAATACCTTTATCATGGAACATGTGCATACCAGTTGTGATTCTAAATCTCCCTAGTTTCACTTTTTATAGAAAAAGTAGCTGTGTAAAGCTCACCCATCTTCAGTTTGTGAGAGTTATGTACTATAAGCTCAACTAGATGATGAGATGCCAAAAAAGGTTCAAACTTTAGGATCAGATTTTAGGGTATGAAGTAAGGTGTGAGTCCATTGCGAAGATAGCGTTGGAAGTATTCACAGTTTACCATGAACATGTCTTTCTCTGTTGATAAATTGTTCCACAAACTAGGCTTACGTTTACAATATAGATAGCTTCTGTCTAGATTATCCGCCTAGCATAGAGGAAACATTCAAACTTTTGTTGTAACAAATACTTTTTTATTATAATCTGTTGGTGCTTTGCTTAAAGCTTTAGTATTCCATTTTGATTCAATGTGATTAATATATAATTTTTCATTCTTATGTTGTGTATTTTACTTTGTTTGCACGTAATTTGGTTTGCTTTCATCTGTCTTAATCACTTCATGTGCTCTATTCTCTGCAGATTGCCGGCAAAGTTAGCTGTAAAGGGATGTGTAGACAATCGCTGACCTGGAAAATCTCCAAACTATACTTACAGATTATCACACTAAAATGTTGCAGATATACAATTTGCAGGTTCTTCCTCTCAGATTACATTCATTTAGGATTATGAGGAAAACATAAAAAGTATTGAAATTTTTTCCATTTCCTATAGAGTTAAATCCTTGAAACTTTAAATGTCTTCTTACTCTTGAACACTTCCTCTGTGTAACTTATACTATGAAAAATTCAATGTGAATGATCCAAAATCAAATACATAAAGTAATGTTTTATTTTCTTTCGCCGACAAAACCACAAGTAATAAACTATAAAAGCCTCAAGCTTTGTTGTGTAGCATTTTCCTCTCATGGTTTCTTATGATCAAATCAATCTTGTCTCGTCGCTGTCTGATCTTTTCACCTCAGCAGACGAGATGTTTCTCCTCTGCCAGCACTCAAACGCATCATCAACAACCATCCACGACGGCTCCGAGTCCGACCCACTTCAATTTCTCCGGCGGAGAGAGTCCCTATACTGAACGAGCTCTCGTCTCAGCTCTTGGCTCGTGCGCCACTAGTAATGACGTCACTTACGGCCGTCAAATCCATTGCCGTGTCTTGAAATCCGGTTTCGATTCCAACGGGTTCATCTGCAATAGCGTCCTTAACATGTACGCTAAATGCCGTGTCTTGTCTGAAGCTGAATCTGTTTTCAGGGCACACACTACTAAGCTTGACTCTGCTTCGTTCAATATTATGATCGATGGGTATGTTCGATCTCGTCGACTTGGAGATGCGCTCAAGCTGTTCGACGTAATGCCTGAGAGAAGCTGCGTCTCGTACACTACTTTGATAAAAGGGTACGCTCAAAACGATCGGTGGAGTGAAGCGATGGAGCTTTTCAGAGAGATGAGAAGTTCTGGAGTTATGCTTAACGAAGTGACGTTAGCTACTGTTGTATCCGCTTGTTCGCATTTGGGTGGGGTTTGGGATTGTGGGATGTTACATAGCTTGGCAATTAGGTTGAATCTTGACGGTAGAGTCTTTGTTTCGACGAATTTGCTGCTTATGTACTGTGTTTGCTCGTGTTTGGAGGATGCTCGGAAGTTGTTCGATGGAATGCCTGAGAGAAATTTAGTTACTTGGAACGTGATGTTAAACGGGTACTCGAAAGCTGGACTTGTGGAACAGGCTAAGGAGTTGTTTGAACAGATTACTGAGAAAGATATTGTCTCCTGGGGTACAATGATTGATGGGTGTCTTCGAAAGAGTCAGCTTGAGGAAGCTCTTGTTTTCTACAAAGAGATGCTGCGACGTGGAATGAAACCTAGTGAGGTCATGATGGTGGATCTTCTGTCCGCTTCAGCTCGATCAGCAGGTGGTTTCAACGGTTTGCAGCTTCACTGCA
>MU106550.1:0-108531 GCA_012274485.2 Sinapis alba
ATTACGAGAAGTTTTTTGAGCTGAGTGACTCTCCACTCGTAACCGCGAGTTATTCCGGCATCGAAGTTCCTACGAAGCTCTGTCACCAAATTGCTCGCATCCGCCATTTGGAGGACTTTTGCCATTGGAGAACGATGTAGACGATTACGTAAGCAAACACCAAGATGGAGAAAGAGAAAGAGAGAGAAAGAAAAGAAGACAAAATATTGAGTTTGGATCCCAAAAAGAGCTGACTTGATGCTGTTGAATAAATGAAACAGATGTATATATTGTTGTAGATTTACTCAGTGTACCTTCAAGTTAAAAAAGAGACAAGTCTCTCTTACTTTTGTCTTTATGTCAGTGTTTTTAAAACCGGCCGACGTGATGGTTGGACAAGGTTCCACCATGAACCAGTCACCTTACCTGGTTGGATCTAATAAATGATTTGATCATGAACTGGTCTTGTACTCGAATTAAATCTTAAAATTTTTGAATTAGATAAAATCCATTAAAACTATCACAAATCCATAAACCAACCATATGAACAAATATATTAACACTACAAAAAACGCTGACGTAACGACATCAGGTTTCATCGTAATTTTACGAGTTGATTACGAGTTCATTATGTCGAAACAAAATTTCATCGTAAATGAGTTGTAATATTACATGAAAAATGATTCATCGTAAACTCTATGTAAGTTTACGAGGATAGTACATGGTAAGAAAAAAATTCATCATAAAGTCCACATAATCTTACAAGTGTTTTACGACGAATCATATTACTATTATTTTTAATGGAAATATGTATTTACTGTGATTTAACTTAACTAGATTCGTTGTAAAGTTGTGATAAAACATATTTGAAAGAGTTGTAAAAGACTAATAAATTGTTTCGTTGTAAAATTTTTGGTATACCTTCACCTATCACACTCGAAAATTCTCTATATAAATGTCATTTCTCAATGCTAACAACACACAAACAGATTCAGAGAAAAAAAATACAGAAAAAATCTAGAAAAAATAAAAAAAAATCAAGAAAAAAAAAATCAAGAAAAAATGGCGGATGAGTATAAAGATTTTGCTGGTAGAGTGACAGATACATTTCTGAGCAGGTTAGAAAGATTCATGCAGCAGACGGACTGTACATTGATCACGCAGAAAAGCGGTAAGATGTTATGCCCTTGTCAGAAATGCAGGAATTCAAAATTTGCACGTAGTGAAATTGTATGGAAGCACTTAGTAAATAGAAGATTTACACCACAATACTATATTTGGTATCAACAAGGAGAAGGTTATGGTGGAAATGAAGCTAGTAGTAGTAATAATAATTTCGAGGACGGTGGTGGAAATGAAGCTAGTAGTAGTAATAAGAATTTTGAGAAAGATGGTAGTAATGAAGAATCGAATCATTTACATAATGAATATAATTACCATCAGGAGGAGCAGATGGTAGATCATAATAGGGTTCAAGACATGATTACCGATGCATTTTTAGAAACAACTACAATAATATCTCGTGAAACTAGAAATGTAGAAGAACCAAATTTAGATGCAAAAAAGTTTTATGAAATGCTAGATGCTGCAAATCAACTAATCTACACTGGTTGTATAGAGAAAGTCTTTCTAAATTGTCTCTAATAGCTAGGATGATGAATATTAAAACATATCATAATTTACCTGAGAATTGCTTGGATGCTTGGGCGGAGTTGTTTAAAGAGTATTTGCCAGAAGACAATGTGTCAGCTGAATCTTATTATGAGATTCAGAAATTAGTTTATAATCTTCGGTTGCCTTCGGAGATGATAGATGTTTGCATCGACAACTGCATGATCTACTGTAAGGACGATGATAAGCTAGAAGAGTGTCGATTCAGCAAGAAACCATGATTCAAACCGCATGGACGTGGGAGGAATAGGGTCCCATACGAAAGGATGTGGTACCTACCAATCAAAGACATGTACAAAATATTATATCAATCAGAGTGGACTGCTGCATCGATGAGATGACATGCTGAACATGTCCAGAGGGATGGCAAGGTCGCTCATCCATCAGATGCAAAAACGTGGAAAAATTTTAACAGGGTACACCTATATTTCACTAAAATATTCATAATATCTATATAGGGTTATGCAACGATGGATTTAGTCCATTTGAAATGTTTGGGAGACAATATTCTTTATGGCCAGTCATTCTTATGACGTACAACCTGCCGTCGGACATGTGCATGGAACAAGAATTTTTATTCTTGACCATATTAATCCATGGGCCGAAGCATCCAGAACGGTCGCTAGATATTTTTCTTCAATCATTGATACAAGAGCTAAAGAAGTTGTGGTCAGAAGGGGTGAGAACGTATGTTTGTTCCATTAAAAACAATTTCACGATGCGAGCAGTTCTGCTGTGGACGATAAGTGACTTTCTTGCTTATGGGATGTTGTCTGGCTGGACTACTCATAGATAGTTATCTTGTCCATATTGTCTTGGATCGACAGATGCTTTTCAACTGATGAATGGTAGGAAGAGTTGTTGATTTGATTGTCATCGTCGATTTCTTCCCATTTTCCATCCGTGCAGAAGAAATAAGACATTGTTTAGGAACAAAAAGTTATCAGAGATATTTCTCCTCCATATCTCACTGGCCAACAGATCGAAGCAGAAATTGATTATTACGGAGTTCAGAAAACTATGAAGTATGGAGAAAATTGACATGTTTCTCGAAATATGCCTGATAGATATGGGATCACTCACATTGGCATAAAAAGAGTATATTTTGGAAGTTGCATTACTAAAAGGATCTTCTGTTACTCCACAACTTGGATGTGATGCATATAGAGAAAAACTTTTTTAACAACATCATGAATACAATACTGAACATCCTAGGGAAGACAAAAGATAACAAAAAGTCAAGGATATACTTACCTTATATTTGCTCAAGAAGGGAGTTACATATCAAGAGCAATGGCAACGTTCTTGTTCCCATCTTCCGGCTGTCATCAGAAGCGAAAACAACTTTGTTTGACTAGGTTGCATCAGAAGTTAAGTTCCAAGATGGTTATGTTTCAAATCTGTCAAGATGTGTTGAACGAGGTCAGAAGTTCTCAGGAATGAAGAGTCATGATTGTCATGTGTTTATGCAATGACTACTTCCATTCGCTTTTGCTGAGCTCCTTCCGACAAATGTACATGAAGCACTTGAAGATAAATATTAATTAATAAACATATATACATATATTATGAAATATTATTAATTGGGTTACATTTGCAATATACAACAATCAGATCATTCTTCAGAGACCTTAGCACACGTACGTTCAAGGAAGAAGTCATCCAACAACTTCATGAGAACATTCCGATCATATTGTGCAACTTAGAGAAAATATTTTCTCCATCATTTTTGACGTTATGGAGAATCTAGTTGTCCACCTCCCGTACGAAGCATTGCTTCGTGGACCTGTTCACAATGGATGGATGTATCCGTATGAGCAGTCCATGATACATTTGAAGGGGAAAGCAAAAAATCTTGCAAAGGTGGAAGGTTCAATTGTTGCTGAGAGTTTGGCAGCAGAAACTTCTAACTTCACATCATACTATTTTGTTTCAACAGTTCGCAAGAGGAAAAAGTTCATAGAAGATATGATGATGGTGGAGTACCGTCATCATATGTAGTAGACGGTGTTCCTGACATTTTTTGTCAAATTGGACGGTTTGGTGGTAAACTGAAAGAAGTATGGTGGTCCAATGAGATGATAAGCATAATCCACACACTTATATTTTGCTCAACTGCGAGGATGCAGTGACGCGTTTGTTTGAAAGGTAAATATTGATGTGTACGTTAATTATATGAAATGATGTTAGTTATATGATATGATGTTAATTATATATGATATGATGCATTTTTTTAATTTCCAGCATGTTTGTATCTCAAGTTGAAGAAGCAATACTAGGAATATCCGCAATTCAGGTGAACGCAAGGAAAGATAAACACTTTGTCAAGTGGTTAAAATCACAAGTAATCTGTTTTTTCAAATATTAAGCAACCTTTGATACTATATAATAATTAATATAAAATTTCTAAATGTAACTTTTTGTAGGTTGATTATCCCGTATGGTTTCACGATTTAGTCCAAGTCCAGTAGCAAAGGTCACCACATCACATATGTACTTCACACGCGGTTTTACCTTTCATATATACGAGTATGGGAGACATCAGGAAACAAGTAACTATGGAATATGTGTGAAAGGCAAAACACACTTTTACGGTATCTTGCATGAGATTATTGAAGTGGAATTTCCAGGGTTATTGAAGCTAAAATGAGTCCTCTTTAAATGTGACTGGTTCGATTCTGTTGACAACCGATGTGTTCATTTAACAAATTTGGTGTTGTGGATGTCAACTTTGGGAGAAGATACAATAAATTCAAGATTTTCATCTTAGCTTCCCAAGCCGACCAAGTTAGCTTTCTTCCATACCCTCACCTTCAAAGTTTTAGGATAAATTGGCTAGCTCCTATCAAAATTACACCTCGTGGACGAATTGTTGCTGGAGAAGAACCACCTTTGCAAGAAAAAAATGCTATCACTGAAGTTGAGGTACCTGATTAACAAACTGATGAAATCCTTATGATTGACCCAGATAGCCGTCAATATGAAGATCTTCCTGAAGATGTGACAGATTAAGCACGTGAAGACGAGTTCAATGGAAGCAACAATGATCAATGTACTGACATTGATGAGAACTCAAACGATTCAAAATGATGTAATATATGTAACAAATGTTGTTTTTATCAGTTAACTAAGATACTTAATGTATGTGTAACAAATGTTGTTCTATATAATATGAATTTCTTTGGGTTTTAATTTTTTTATTGGAGTGTGGGGTTTAAGTTGGATAAAGAAGATGAATGTGTAAAGGATGATGCTGTTATAGATAAGTAACTTTGGGGTTAAGGGATTTGATTTTTTGGGTTTCATAAATTTCCTAGTAACTTCGTCGTAAACAAAAACACGCACGTGGTATCTTCCTCATGTAAATTTGTCGTAATACTGCAAACCACGTTTCCACGTACATTTGTCTATAAATAAAAAAACGCGGGCCTGGTAACTTCTTTGTAAATGAAAAAACGCGGACATGTAAATTTACAAGGATACGAGAAATGTGTTTTCTTATATATACATGACACCAGAACGAGGCAAACCTCGTTCATTCCTTCTAAACTCATCTTCTCTCCTCTAAGGTCTTCTCTCCTCCCTCTCTATTTTTTATTTTTATTTAGTTTAGAGAATTAGTTAGGTGGTTAGTTTATAGAATTACTTTAGGAAATTAATTAGTTTAGGTGGTTAGTTTAGGTGGTTAGTTTAGGTAACGAAATTAATTGTTTTGCTATTTTAGTTTAAATTGATCAAATATTTTTTTTTTAAATTTAGATGGCTCATAGGCAAAAACCTTTAGCACCTACTTATTCTCAGATGTTTGGCGACGGTGTCGGGACAGCTTCTTCCGTCGGCCCATCATCTTTCGAGGCATTTCTTGACTCTCAGATTTCTCAGAGAGTTTCTTGGAGCCATCCTCCTTCTGCACCTCATATACTCTCTCAGATGCCTCCACCTCCTCCACCTGCAGCTCCCGCACCTGCTGCACCTGATCAGCCTGTCCCAGGGGAAATAGTTTATCCAGATTTGCAGATGCCTGCATCTGCACCATACGCGAGATATACAGTGGAGGATTTGCTTGTCCAGCCTGGACGAGAAGATTTGGACATTCTGGACCCCGATAAATCCCCGGGTACTTATTGGTAAGTATATTTTATAATTGCATTAAAAAATTTAAATCAATTTTAATTTTTAACACATTGGTTCTGTTTTCAGATTTGGGGTCAACAACCGTGTTGGGCAGAGCATTTCAGAGACGATCAAGGATACTACGATGGGCCCTACCAAACTGGAGCATGACTCCAGATGACGTTAAGTTTGTTTCAATTGTTCTTCCTAAAAAGGTTGCTTGTGACAGAAGAAACTTGTGGTGAGTTGGATTTGTATATCTACATTGCTTGGATGTTTTGTGACTTTGGTTGGTGTATAAGTTGGAACACTATCCCTGTGTCTTTTTATTGTTTGAAAGTTTTTTTTTGGATGACCAACATGGTTTATTTTCTTTCTTTTATTAATCCTACCATACTGATACACGCAGATCTTGTTGTACATTTGCACACTTTCTTACATTTGATCATAGACTCTAAAGCAATGTGTTTCTTTTTGTTATACATGATGAAACAGAGACACACAATACCATAACGGACAACCAATCCTTCCCTGGCTCTATAACAAGAAACACAGATAGCAAATAACGAGATATATGTTCGAAATTACTTTTTTCAAGTTCTTAATAACACAAGCATGCAAGTCTTTGAGCCGCTGGCCACACATTTTAACTCCTTCAGTATATCATGTTTCTCTGCACATTTTGAATATAATGCAGCAGCCTTCTTTAGACGACTCACATTTGCTAGGATGTACATTGCACCTAATCTCTCTCTCTGTCGGTACCGTTGTACTGTCAAATTGGTCAAAAACAATGTTGACATTCGCCTTGACCAGCTCGAGCATATCTCTAAACCTTACATAGTTGCTGAAGCTGTCGTTAATGCCAAAGCACCTCAAAGAAGGTGCATTAATCACAATCCCATGAATACCATCACATTGTTATATGTGCTTCTTGTTGAATCTCAAATCGGTAATCTCGATCGATGATCGATTTCGATGGTGGGCTTAACAGCTAGACGATTTAGAGAACAAATCAAGAGTTTATTGAGTGAATATGAGTGTTTCTATGAAGAACAAAGCAAGAACAAGTAATCTGAAAGAAACCCCAATTCTAGGCTTGTTCTCCAATGTTTGCGTCTCCCCCTCTTCAACTCAATCTTCTCCTTATATATGCACCCCGAAAGTTGGTTATGGGCCTTCTGGGCCGACTTCGATATTCGTCCTTGGACCGAGATCTCGTCAAAATGGGTCTATGTGGGTAGATGTAATCTATCCCCAACAATAAGTCTCCCCCTAGTTCATAGAAAGTATCATCGCAGTTATCTTTCCGATGAATTTTTTTAAATGGGTCCATTGATGCTGTGATCTCGGTTATCGGTTCTATAAAGTCGTCTCCACGGTCTTACCCTCGTATTTCGTAATTCATCTCAGTATATTTTCCACGTAGAAGCTACGCGCTCTTCTTCCATATATTCTCGAGATTCAGAGTTAGTGGGGCACGTGTCATCATTCATAGGTTTTTAGACCTAATTATGACGGCTGCTCGTCTACCGCACCAAGTTACTTATAAAAACCTCCTTTCATTTATCATTTCTCCATCTTCTTGCTGCTTCAACGACAAAGGTACCCCTTTTTCTCTAACTTCTCTCTTCTTTCTCTCTCTAGATTGTAATATTCCGATCAGAATGTCTTCTCCTATCCGCCGCTGCTCACTGAAGGGAAAGGCGATCGCCACTGCCTCTGACTCCAATAATAGTAGCTCTCCACGACTTCTCGGACCAAGAGCGATCACGCTCAGAGGAATGATTCCAAGACCGATGAGTGAAGATTTAGCCGCATTGAACGAGAACAAGCGTAGCGTTGTTCATTTTAGCCTGGACTTGGAGGAAAGAGAGGCCTCGGGTCAAGTTGCTGTGGACGACGCGACACAGGAGACAATACCGAGTTCGCAACCAGAAAACCATCCTTCCACAACCAAGGACAAAGCCTCAGCCGAGAAGGCAATAAGCCTTCATTTAGCTGACCTTCTTCTGATACGCTGGACTGGGACTGACTTCGAATTTGACGAAGAGATCGATCGGAGCAGGAACGTCGTCTAAGCGTCAAGAAGAATCAGAGGTGGGAGAATCACTTCCCCACTAGATCTACGTTCAAAAGTGTTCGTAGATTAGTTCTTCAGACCAGTCCGCCTGCGGGATTCTCGTTCCTCATCCCAGCGGATCATCAAAGACCTTGGACTCCCCCCGCGGGGTACGCATGTGTCTACGAATCGTGGTTCACCAACTGCTCGTTATGGTGGCCCCTACCAGAATTTTTGACGACTTACTGCCATTGGAGAAGGATAGCTCTTGGCCAGTACACGGCCAATGGGATCAGGATCTTGGTCACACTTACTGTTCTTGCTGCCAAGCTGGGTATTACGATGTCGGTCTGTTTGTTTGAGGAGCTCACAACGCCCAGCATCACGGCAAGGACATGTTCTTCTATGGAAAAATGGTCCTGAAGTACAATGTAATTACCGGGAAATCGTCAAAAGTGAATTTCTGGAACCAGGCCTACTTCTATGTCAAGATTAACGAAGCTTCCTTTGAAGATCCCTCCATAATTTTGAATGGATATTTCAACGCTAACATTGGTATGATTTCGAGATCTGAATTTACTGCACTTCTACTGATCCACTTCATCTATTTTCTTCTTTGGTGCAGATCGGCTTTCTAAGTGGTCGCAAGGTGGTACCCAATCTTTCCTAGAGGAAGTAGAAGCTATCAGGACATTGAGTCACCAACACTGGCCAGATATCAACGAAGCCCGTATCCAAGCCGCCTTGAAGAGAATTAGCCGAGGTAACTTATTCTCCAATTATATTTTGTTATTGATATCTTTTCTTGAACTGACTACATGCCCGTGTGAAATACAGTTGCTATTACTTCGCCAAGTCACAGTTCGAGAATAGGAAAAGTAAACCTCGCGTCTCTTCCTTCCTACGCCGATACTATCGGTACTCCAGTTCATGGGGGTGGTTCACCTGATGCCGGCCGACCTGCTAAGAGAAAAAGGTCCGCGAGCGCCGAGGAAGGGACTAGGAGAAACAGCCCAGCTCAATCCCCTTTGACCGAGGGGCCGATAGAAAATGCGGACGATATGAGTCAGCAGCAAGGACTCTCGCAGGAAGAGACACTTCTGCTCTCTCCTCCCAACCCTGTCGGCGCCATGACTACTGACGAGATGCCAACTGGAGAATGCTTGGCGGATCCCCAGGCGGTAGAGGCTCGTGGTGGGCAACCTACTGAATCTGATCTGGCCAGCCGCGAGGAGGTGGTCGGATATCCCCATGTCGTCGACTTCCAGTATCAACATACCTCCGTACCTTTTGTTGAGGACAAGGAAGCTCCGGCACGTCTGTTCCGGCAAATCCAGCTCAAGAGGAGCGGAATGCCTGAGTTGGAGGAACTCTCGCAGAGTAACCGGTATCGCGAGATGACTCGAGCTGGGGCTATTGTAAGTATCTCCTATCTTGCGTGTTTCAACCTGCCTCTTATACGTTTACTATCTCACGGATTATGTCTTTTCCGCTATTTTCTTTATCCAGTTTTTCAGGAGTGCAAATCTCATGGTAAGAGATTACGAAGCCAAGCTGAAGGATCAGGACGAGAAGATAGCGTCGAAGACCAGAGATCTGAAGAAGAAGAGGAGGGAGATCACCGAGCTGGCTTACAAGTGCGGTTCGTACGAAGAACAGATCGGTACGCTGACCGCCGAGAAGATCGCAGCCGTGGAGCATGCTGAGGCTCTTTCAAAAGAGCTAGAGGAGCTTAAGGCTTTGAAGGACGGCCTTGAAACTCGATGCCATAACCTGGAGCAAGAGAACGCTGAGATCTTGTTGAGGTTCGAGACGACGACCAGAAGGTTGAGGGAGTCTTGGGAGCATGAAGTCAGTAAAGAAAGACTTCGGGTTGAGTCCATTCTAAAGAATCAGATCGCGCCGGCGTACGACAAGATGCGCCAATTCGTGGAAGAACAACCATCTATCCAGTCCAAGTTGGCTTTGTACTCCCAAGCGAAAGTGATCCGAGAAAGCCTTGAGAAGATCCACTCCCAGGGTTTATCGATGGGGGAGATACTTGAACAGGCTAGAGCCGACGAAGCAAAGTACCACGGAGAGCTCCAAGGGATGGAGGTTGTTGAAGCCTCGGAGATCGACCTTACGCCGATTGGAGTTGATGAGCATGGCTCCAACATGGCGGTCTTCTCTCCCCAGGACATCGAGGATCTCCGCTCTTGATAGGACGTCGTCTTTGTTTATTGTCTTTTGTTTGTACTCCTTATGTAAGAACTTATTGCCGAGTTTGGCTTTTTTATTTATGAAGTATTGAGCTCTTTTGCGCAATTTTACGAAGTTTAGAGCTTCAAACGATATCACGAATGTTCCGAAGACCGATGACAAAACTTCATAGTGATTTTACTAGGTAGACAAATATGTTACTATCTCGTCAGATAACCGACAATGTTCCTTTTGTAAAATTAGGAAGTAACGTACTTGAAACTTTAAAGTATTTCAAGTAGTTTTTCCTTTTGTCTACTGTGATGTGGTATCATTCGACTTTTTAACTCTTAAGTGTCTGATCAGGACATAAGAATAGGTAAGTCCATTCGGCGTGATAGCCTACTGTGGATTACTGCCGACTTTTAATTCATTTTATGAACTTGAAAGTGACTGATTTTGACGAGAACCGAGTTGGGCTTAGTCGAATAGTGATCAGAGGAAGATCGTGATGCGAATATGCATATTATATATATATATATATATATTTTTTTTGTGACTGAACCCGGTTAAAGGCTGCCTACGGACCCGAGAAAGAATCAAGTCACTCGTAGTTTTTTTTTTTTTTTTTTTTTTTTTTGTGACTGAATCCGGTTAAAGGCTGCCTACATACCCGAGAAGGGATCAAATCACTCGTAGTTCTTCTTCTTGTCTCTAGGCGCCGAGATAACGCTTCAGGTTGATTGAATTCCAGGATCTCAGTATTTGTTCGCCGGAAGATGTTTCGAGTCGATAGACTCCTGGTTTGACCATGTGCGTTAGTTTGTAAGGCCTTTCCCAGTTGGTACCGAGTTTACATGTCCTCCATTTCTTGGTATTTTCAAAGACTTTGCGGAGGACGAGATCGCCAAGTTGTATCGGACGTGATCAAACTTTTCTGTTGTAATAGGATTCGGCGAGATGTTGATAATTTTGAATCCGCAATAGAGCTTGATCTCGTCGTTCTTCGAGCTGATCAAGAGCGTCGATCAACATTTCATGGTTAAGATCTTGGTTTTGAGGGAGCGTCAGTCTTTTAAAGCTGGTGACGTTGACCTCGGCTGGAGCCATTGCTTCGACTCCGTAAGCCAGGGAAAAGGGGATTTTTCCTGTTGCGCTTCGGGGCGTCGTGCGATGAGACCAGAGTACTCCCTCCAATTCATCGGCCCAATGTCCTTTCTTAAGATCCAGCCTCTTCTTGATCCCGTCGATAATGACTTTATTTGTTGTCTCCGCCTGTCCATTCCCTTGTGGATACCTGGGGGTCGAGAAACTAAGGCGTATTCTCCACTTCTCGCAGAATTCGCGAAACTTGGTAGAGGTGAACTGACTCCCATTGTCGGTAAAAACTTTGTAGGGTAATCCGTGTCGACATATGATGTACTTCCAGACGAAACTCTGGACTTCCTTCTCGGTGATATGGACGTAAGCTTTCGCCTCAACCCACTTCGTCAAATAATCGGTCATGATGAACATAAAGCGTCTCTGCCTAGAGCTCGGTAGGGGACCGACTATATCCATTGCCCATCGCATGAACGGATACGGTGCCGTTGAAGTTTTTAACAGCTCGGTGGGAGAATGTATGTTGGGAGCATGTCGCTGACATTTGTCGCACCAGGATGTGTATTCTTCGCAGTCGTTGACCATGGTCAGCCAATAGTGACCTTGGGTTTTTAGTTTCAATGCGAGAGATCGACCTCCACTGTGGTTACCTCCCTCGCATTAGTGGGTTTCCATCATAACGAGCTCTGCTTCCTTCTTTCCAACGCAAGTAAGAAGTAGTTTATTTGCTGTCAATCGGTGTAATCTACCGTCTATCGACACGTAGTTCAAGCTTTTCGCCTTGAGTCTACGGGATTCCCATTTTTCGGCGGGGAGTACCCCTCTGTCGAGGTAATCGAGAAAGGGTGTTCGCCAATCGTCGCCAGTTTGCGTCGGGGAAATGATCTCGGCAGTGTTGGGGGAGATAGCGAGGACATTGTCTCCGCCTGGTAGTGTGATACTCGGATTTTCTACTGTATGTATTGGGATTTTCCTCCTGATCTGATTTCGTTGGCTACTTCCCAACGCGGCAGGTGCGTCTACGAAAACGTTTTCCTCTCGAGGAACCTTGGTGAGTTCAAAGTGATCGAATTCCGCAGCTAAACTTTTGGTAACACCGAGATATGCATCCATTCTTTCGTTTTTTGCCTCATAATCGCCACTGTATTGACTGGCAACGAGTTAAGGATCACAAAAGGCCTGTAACCGCTTTGCTCCGACTACCATTGCCAAACGAAGTCTTGCAATTAGTGCCTCGTATTCGGCTTCATTGTTGGATGCCGTGAAGCCAAGTCGAAACGATTGCTCGATGAGTTCTCCGGTGGGCGATTGGAGGTGGACGCCTATTCCAGACCCCTTGTTAGATGAGGCCCCGTCGACGTGTAAAATCCAGCTTTTGACTGGGATATAGAACTTCTGCTGCTTGATCCGGAGGAATTTCAATAATGAAGTTGGCCAAAACTTGGGCCTTGATGGTTGGCCTGCTTTTATACGAGATGTCGTATTCGCTAAGCTCGATGGCCCACTTTGAAAGTCTGCCCAACTGATTTGCGTTCTGGAGTATGGTTCGCAAAGGGAGGTCGGTGAGGACTACGATGGAGTGAGATTGGAAATAGCGATGCAGCTTCCTTGTCGAGGTGACGATAGCGAGGACCATTCTTTCAAGTGTGGGATACCTTGTCTCGACGTCGGTTAGGCGTTTGCTAGTGTAGAAAACAGGATGTTGTTCACCTCGGTCCTCTTTAATGAGTACGCTACTCACGGCAGAGGGAGATACCGCGATATAGAAAAAAAGAGTGTCTCCTGCATCTGGTTTTGCTAGGACCGACGGGGTCGTTAAGTATCGTTTTAATGCGGCAAAATCCTTTTCACATGCTTCGTCCCACAAGAATTTTTTGTTCCCTCGCAGCAACTCGTAGAATGGGAGGCACTTGTCCGTGGATCTTGAGATGAATCGGTTGAGGGCCGCTACTCTGCCGGTGAGACGCAGAATTTTCCGAGACGTTTTTGGATCAGGTAAATCCAGGACCGCAGAGATCTGTTTTAGGTTTGCTTCAGTACCTCGCTGGCTCACGATATATTCGAGGAACTCACCTGAGGTGACTCCGAAGGTGCATTTTGCCGGATTGAGTTTCATCCCGTACTTATTTAGAGTCTTGAAACACTCAGAAAGGTGTTGGATATGATCCTTCACAATAAGTGACTTGACGAGCATGTCGTCAATGTAAACTTCCATAGTAATTCCCAACTTATCGGCCAACATTCTGTTGACAAGTCGTTGATAAGTGCCCTCTGCATTCTTGAGTCTGAAGGGAATTACTCGGTAGCAGTATGTCCCCCTGTCGGTGATGAACGACGTCTTTTCACGATCGTTTGGGTGCATCATGATTTGATTATAACCTGAGAATGCATCCATGAAGGAGAGTAGTTTGTTTCCGGACGTGGACTCCACCATCTGATCTATATGAGGCAAAGGAAAACTGTCTTTTGGACAGGCTTTGTTCAGATCGGTAAAATCGATGCACACTCTCCATTTCCCATTCTTCTTTTTGACGACTACCGGATTAGCTAAACCAATCTGGATATTTAACCTCGGCGATAGATCCAGCTTCGAGAAGCCTGTCGACCTCGTCGTTGACTACCTTAGCTCTCTCGGGGCCCAGTTTTCGTCGTTTCTGCTTAATTGGTTTGTAAGTGGGATCGACATTTAGTCGATGAGCTGTAACAGCAGGATCGATACTGGGCATGTCGGCAGTTGTCCAGGCGAACGTTGATGTATTCACGCAAAGGAAAGCCGTCAGCTCTGTCACCAGGTCGTTGCTGAGCTTAGATCCTATTCCTACAGTTCTGTCTGGATTTTCAGCGTCGATGCCGACTTGGATCGTCTCCTCTTTAGAAGGGGATAACTTTTTTTCCGGTTCGATGGCGAAGGTGACCTGCTTGTTTTTGAATTCGGAGACCAACATACTTTGCGCCAGGCGTTGATTCCCATTGAGTGTGAAGATCTTTCCTTCTTTGGTAGGAAATTTAACGCATTAGTGGTATGTCGACGGAACCGCTTTCATCAAATGAAGCCAAGGCGTTCCGAGGATTGCATTGTACTGGGTCTCGATATCTATCACAAAGAATTTGATGAGTTTGTTCACTCCACCGATGAATACGTTAAGGCGGATAGTGCCAAACAGCGTTGTCGACGATCCATTGAACCTGGTAAGTGCTCGCGAGGAGGGCTTGATGTCTTTGAGATCGACCATCATTTTAATCAGCGTTTGTCGAAAGATGAGGTCGACATAGCTTCCGGTATCGATGAGGACTCGAGTGACTTCGCAAGTACCAATTTGAAGTTCGACTAACAGAGGGTCATTATGTGGATAGTCAATATCGGTAAGGTCGAGATCAGAAAATGTGATGGGTGTTTCCGCTTCATGTTTCATCGGCCATCGGTGAGCATTCACAGCTTTGCGTTGATACTCCTTTATGGCTTTTACCGAACTGTTACATATGGGGGACCCTCCCAGAATGACATTGACTCGCCGGAAAACACTGGGACGCTGGTATGATAACGACTTTATGAGATCTGTTGTTGTTGTGCTCGCGCTGGATTTGAGCTTCTGGCGAAGGTCTTTGTCTGATAGCTTAGTTCTCTTTCTTTGGAGGAGGATATCTCGCATGTCGGTATGGGAACGCTTTTGTTGGAGATGTTCCCGAAGATCTCGGTGGTTGATGCCCTTAGGAGATGATGTCGAGGGATGTGTCGAGATGAGATTAATTCGTCATGCCACTTGTGGTCTCTCGTCTTTGGTATCGGTATCATCTCGTTGTCTCGGTGGAGCTGCTGCGTCTCGATCTTCTGGGCGGACTTCTTGTGCCTTGGTGTTAGCTTGTTTATTTTTTGTCCAGCTCCCTTTTTTCCTTGCCTGTTTGGCCTTTGGCGGGTCAGGAGTGACGACACCGTTTTTGAATGCCGAGAACAGAGCTTCCGCTAGTTGTTTACATTCCTTTGTATCATGACCCTTAGCTTTATGGTAGGTGCAGAACTTGGTTTCATCGTACGTTAGGGGTTTTCCCTCTAGTGTTCTGTCCCATACATTCCACGGTCGTTCAGCGGGTGCCGCGGATGAAAGAGCTCCTGGTTCCTCGGCTACCGAATAAAATTTCCCCTTTTTGTCGTTATTAGGTTGGTGTTGCCGAGGTTCCAGAGTGACAGAGGCCGTCTTTGGAGTTAACTGGGCTTTCAACGCGTTTTGTTTTGCTGTATAAGCTGCGTTGTCCTCCTCCATACGTATGAAGCAGTTGACTCTGTGGAGGGAATCCTCCAGAGTGATTGTACTGTTGGTGTACAGGTCAGATCGAAAAGATGATCTGATCCATAATGCATTGCGTAATGCTTCCACTGCGGTTTTATCCGGGTCATCGACTTTGGAGACGAGATTCTTGAATCGTTCCATGAAGTCTTGGAGAGATTCTTTTTGTCCTTGAGCTATTTTCCAAAGATCGGTGGTGGAGGCCCCTTGACGGATGTACATGGAGTAATGTTTGAGGAACTCGGTAGAAAGTTCCTTGAAGGTGCTAATGGAATTTGCGGACAAACGAGAAAACCAAGTAAGGGTCGGTCCTGCCTAGCTTTCGACGAAAAGTTAACAATAGCCGGCATCCCATTCCTCCGTGGTGAAATAGGCTCGGCCCATAGCGATGTTGAAGCTAGTCATATGGTCGCTAGGGTCGGAGTTGCCGTGAAAAGACGGTATCCGGAGTTTATCCTGGTGTCGAACTCGGATGTCGGTTATCTTTTGGGTAAAGGGGGTTTTCTGAGTTGCTTCCAAAACTCGATCGATTTCTGGTGCGAAACTAGTGGATTGATGAATTTTAGACGACATATCTTTGATCGTCCCTTGAAGAAGTTGGAGTTCTTCATTGGTCGCCTGATCGGGTGCTTGATTGCGCACCGTAGTTTGGAAGAGACGTTGTCGAGCGGTATCTGGATCTTGATCGTCTGCTTGTGCCGGAGGAAGACAAGCAGCGGCGATTGTATCTAGACGTTCTTGAGTTGTTTTGTTTGCGGCTTCTTGTTGATCAAGGCGTTGAACTACAACGGCGAGAGATGCGAGGACGGTGTTTAGGTCGACTGGATGTTGACCTGGTGGATTCATTGGAGATCCCGTCATCGTCTTGATCGATGTTCTTGATCGTTACTATCTGATGTCCCCACAGACGGCGCCAATTGTTGAATCTGAAATCAGTAATCTCGATCGATGATCGATTTCGATGGTGGGCTTAACAGCTAGACGATTTAGAGAACAAATCAAGAGTTTATTGATTGAATTTGAGTGTTTCTATGAAGAACAAAGCAAGAACAAGTAATCTGAAAGAAACCCTAATTCAAGGCTTGTTCTCCAATGTTTGCGTCTCCCCCTCTTCAACTCAATCCTCTCCTTATATATGCACCCCGAAAGTCGGTTCTGGGCCTTCTGGACCGACTTCGAATATTCGTCCTTGGTCTGAGATCTCGTCAAAATGGGCCTATGTGGGTAGATTTAATTTCCCCCAACACTTCTTCTCACCACCAAGTTTTCAAGACGTGGGCAGATGCTTAGAAGCTTTTGCACATATTCGCCGCTTGAGAATCTGACAGATAAAAGGTGGAGTTTCTTGAGTCCGATTAAAGAAGCGTTAGATGGAACATCCACCAGACTAAGTTTCTTGAGTTTGAGGGTTTCAAGTTGTGGATAGAAATACAAGCTTTCAGGCAACTCTTAAGAGCTGTAAAGCATCTCAATTCTCAGGTCTCTCAAAGAGCAAGCTACTGTATCATCAACCAAAGGGTTGATGAGTACACTATAAAAATATGGGTTCAGCTTGAGCTGCAAGCTCTCTACACTTGATCTTTCTCTAATGAATAGCGCTAACATTTCAAAATTAAGACCATGTGGAGTAGTGATGCAGCTCAAATTAACCTTAGAGCCAACTCTCTCAAATAAGAGATCAAATGTAATACTTAGGAATCAAATACACAAGGAGCGTGGACACACAATAATCATATTAGACGTAAGATCAAGCTAGGAAAATAATTATTAAAGCAGTAAATAATAATAAAATCAGTAAATAATATAGATGTGGTTTTGATCACAAATGAGAATGAAGCTAGATTTTTAGGTTTAGATAATCCAAATTATGATAAATTTGCTAAGTGCATGTGATAATCAATCCTAGAACTCGAATGCTAAGTTTAGATCTCCAGCTCTCACTGCAAGTCTACGTTGTTGAATCTATATCCATGCTCTCATATTTGATACATAACGATTGTCGATCGATACACCTAGAGGGTGTCGATCGATACGCTTCCAAACAAGCTTTAAGTTTAGATCGATAAGTTCACTAAATTGGTTAAACTAGTTAGCTATAGTTTGTGTCTAACAACCTAGCTCTGCAGAATTACTATCAGGTATAAGCCTACTCTCGCAGTTGTCAACTCCTGGATCATGATTCTAGTTAGCTACTTTAGAATGCAAGCAATAAGATCTAACTTTTTGAAGGATTATAGAAAATCACCTTAGCAGTTCTAATATCAATAATTCATCATAACCATTATAAACCCTAAGTCTAACAAGGTGATTACTTAGATATAACTAAACAAAACATAAAGATAAACATAATGAATTGCATAATTAGATTATAGATAGAAAATCAGAGTTCCAATACAATACTCTGAATGAGTTCTTGGATCTTCTCCCAAAACCTTAAGCTTTTAAGAATAAAAGTATAAATCTTTGTATGTTTGTTTATTGCCTAAACAATGGCACAACTTAGATATCTTAGGCCAAAACTTATCAGGGGAATTCTTGTAATTTGTGAAGTCTTGATACACTAAAAACTGAATCTTTGCTACTGTCAAGTTAACAATGTTGTTGTAATAGATCGGATTCAATTTTCAGAGGACCAATTTATACTTTACTTCTATGAGATCAATATTAAGCTAAAACAAAGCGAGGGTTTTTAAATTTAAGAAAACTGATATAGCCTATTTATTACCAGTTTTAGGCCATATTCTAGGCTCTATTTAGAGTCAATTATGTGTGTCTAGGCTATGTTTTAGTATATTTACAGATCCAAGAACGTTTTAGAGATATATGAGACACTTGGAGCTTTTGAAGCATTTAGAAGAGAAGAATCCGTAGCTGATCATCTAGGGAGTCGACGAAGCCATCGATCGATGGATCACACTCTGAGTCGACCGATGATCTGAGCTCGAGAGTGATCGTTGCAGCACATTGCCATCGATCGATGATCAAAGCCCAAGAAAAAAAGACGAAAATACCCTAGACGAGTTTTGACCTAGAATTAAGTTTTTATATTTATGTCTTGACAGAGACAGAGCAGAAGAGGGAGCATAGACACACACATATATATATATATATATATATATATATATAGAGAGAGAGAGAGAGAGAGAGAGAGAGAGACAGACAGAGAGACAGAGCATTTTTAGATTCATTTTGTATTAGGAGAGAAAGAAGAGACTCCTTCAGAGTCCTCCTGGAACTCCTTTGGTTTTTATATTATATAATATATATATTCTATTTTTCTATGATTTATGCGACAAAGATCATGCTTGAGTAGTTACTAATTAGATTTAGGGTTGTATGATAACATCTATGAATTAGTCCAAAATAGGATTGTTAGGTTAAGTTAATATCCATCAATTGAGTTGTGCTTAATGCTTGCATCCTAGAGTAGCTAACTAGGATCTCGATGATAGGACATGGACAATTACGAGAGTAGGTTCTGTGCCATAATAGATTATGTTGAACTAGGCTGTTAGATACATGCGAGAGCTGGTCTAATAAGGCTGGTGGACTTATCAAATCTCGTCCGCACTTCCTTCTGAATTCACTGTCGATCGACACCAAGCCTCAGCCGTCGATCTATGGTCATTCCTTTTGCTCGCATACGAGTGTTGGAGTTAAAAAGGGTCAGAATAGTTAACATTTGAGTTCTAGAATATTTACATTTATGTGCCTCCTATCCATTATAATTCATAAAGATTGAAACCCTATATCTAGCATATTTACATTTATATTTACATCTAGAATATTTCCATATTTGTATTAGTAGCATATTTCCATATTACATCCTACTTCTTGACAAGAAATATTTCCTTAATCTGGTTATTCATTAGTAATATTTATATTCACCTATCTTAGTCCTTAGAAATAAAAAAAATCTATTGTGTGCCTTTGCTCTCTGTGGATTCGATCCTTAGGTATTACACATGATCTCTTTTGCCAAGAGTATTATAGAGTGTGTGAAGATTAGGGTTAATTTGACAGTAGATTATTTATGATATTCATTACCATGCTAGAACAAAATACACACCACATCAAATTTGGCGCCATTGCTGGGGAGCATAGATCGCCATTAGATTTAATTTCTAGGATTTATTATAGGTTTGTTATTCATTTTTCAAGTTACTAATAATTTTTCTTTTCCTTGTTTTCAGGTACATCCAAAGAAGCACCAGAAGCAACAAAGGAAAAGAATTGATAGCACTCTCTGACCCTGACAGAATTGAACGTTCAATCCGTAAAGAAAGACGACGAGCATCGATCGAGAACACTAGTACCGCGTCGACCAACACTTCTTCACAGACCATATCGACCATCATCTGAACTCTACCGTCGACCGACACCGATCACTACGCATCGATTGATGCCGACCCACATTCATCGATCGACATCAACATCACTTCATCGACCGACGCTAACCGCTTCGCACTGATCGACCACATCCAACCCGCATCGATCGACAAACACAGACGAGTTCAGATGGTTGCTACCTTGATACTGATTAGGGATGAGAACGGAGACTTGCGTGACCCTGACGGTCACCTGTGTAATGCAACAGGTCAGAAGATAGACGATCAGGTGACTATAATCCCTGATGCAGAAGCAGACGCTGCAGAAGCTCAACTTGAAGTTAATGCCCAAGCTGCTCAGAGAACACTAGCTGACTACAACCGTCGAGACCAGTACTATGCCAATAGATCCGCCATTCGTCCTCCAGCTTTTCAGAGACACGATTTTGAAATCAAGCCCGCCTTCTTTGAACTTGAAGCACATATACCCTACCATGGGCTGCGACATGAGCACCCTATCGATCATCTGGAACGATTTGAGGATCTAGTGACTGCCATCAAAGCCAATTGAGTCCCTGAGGACTATTTTTTCTGTAAGCTCTTCAAGTACTCACTTGCTAGAGAAGCTTCATATTGGCTCATGCAGTTACCACCAAGATCCCTGACATCCTGGACCGACATCAAGAATGCTTTCTTGCGCAACTTCTTTGATGACGCGAGAGCAAAAGATCTGTGAAGCAAGATTGCCACCTTTTCACAAGACCCTTCAGAATCCTTCTGAAATTCTTGGATCATATTCAAATCATACCAGAGAGATTGTCCACATCATGGGTTCAACGAAGTGCAACTTCTCATCACTTTCTTTAGAGGTATTGGACTACAATACCAGATGACCTTGGACACAGCCAGTGAGGAGAATTTCAGCACCAGGAGTCCTGAAGAGGCTACAAGGTTGATTAAGAATTTGACATCTAGCATCAGCACCAAGAACACAGATTTTGAGAGGAAGAAATCAACTCCAGCAATGAGCAAGGAGCAGATTGAAGATGTCAAGGCAAAGTTGGATAGTGTTCATAAATTTACAAGGAAACATGTCACTTTTGCAGAGGTGAAAACAATGGAGTCTGGAGATGATGAGATTGAAGAGGATGTGAACTACCTTGTTGGGAATGGTTTCCAGAGACAAGGGAATCAAGGTTTCAACAGGAACTCCTATGGGAATGGTCAAAGGAGTAACTTTAATCAGAATTCACAACAAAGACCCTTCAACAACAACAAAACCTATGAGTCCTCCTACTACTAGAACCCTCCTCCCGAAGCTCAAGGAAGCAAGATTGAAGCAATGGTTGATAGAGTTTTGGAGGGACAACAGAAGATGACAGTGGATTTCGATGGAAAGATAGATGGCATGTACCTCAACCCCAACACCAAGTTTGAAAATCTCAACACCCATGTGATGAAGCTAGAGAATTAGGTGATGCAGACAAGTGAAACTATTAGGAGACATGAGAGCCTAATCAAGGAGAAAATAGAGGCTGGACAGAGTCACCACGTCAATGCATTGACTGATGATGATTTTTGGATACAAGTTAAGAGAGAAAGTCTGCCAGAGAGGGATTCCCGTGTGGAAAATTCGTGTTCGTCCGACAGGTCGCACATGCATCGATTGACACAGGAGAAGGCGCATCGATCGATAGAACCCATGGAGTTAACAACATCGGGGAAACCCTGAACCATCAATCGGCGGAGAAACTGTAGAATCGATCGATGGTTTCCCGCAACAAAACGTGTTCATCTATCGAAGGTCATGGATGTGACAACTCCAGAGCAGGGGATCATTCTGAAAAAGAAAAGTGATCCTGGGAAGTTTGTGATTCCATGTTTGATTAAAGGGCACGAGTTTTCCAATGCCCTCTGTGACACTGGATCATCAGTGAGCATTATACCCAGAGCTATGACAGATAAGCTAAACCTGAGAGTGGAGCCTTCCAATGATTCATTCGTTTTTGTAGATTGCTCCAGAGTGGATTCAAAAGGTATTTGTAGAGATGTTCACCTACAAATTCAGAATGTCTTAGTCCCTATAGACTTTCATGTCATGGATATCCAGATCAATTGGAACTCTTCACTACTACTTGGAAGAACATTCATGGCTACCGTGGGAGCTATCTGTGACATGAAAACTAACAGGTTGTGCCTCTCCTTGATTGATCCTAATATTAATTATGAAATTTATAAGAATAAACCTGCCCTCATTGAGTTATCTAATGATGCAGAGTTTGTGGCCACATGCTTCTGCAATTATGAGTTCAACGAGGAGTCTGAGGATGGAGCATCGATCGACACCCAACCCAGAGCACCGATCGACGCGTTTGCTGCTCAGCAATCGGTCGACACCCACCCTTTGTTATCGATCGACGACCTCAGCCCAGAAACAAGCAACAGCTGCCATGCAGATGGCAATTACACCCAGCCTACCTCGAGTACGACGAAGATTACAGAGAAGAGGAGCGAATCGAGTACCGTGGTACCACACTGGAAGAGGCTGGTGTTTTCCAAATTTCCCATCAATTCGGAAAATCGACATCGATCGACGGCAAATATACGCCGTCGATCGATACTGACTAAGAAGTCGAGTCCAAACTTGCCAACAAAGATGAAATTCTGCTCGGACAAGTATTCACGCATCGATCGACGATTACCATACACCATCGATCGACGGAGAGCTGATTGAATATTATGATCTTGTATCAGAGGACGCCAGCTGGGCGAAAGTGGAGAGACGCGCATCGATCAACACACCCCATTCAGCGTCGATCGACATAGAGAAGCAGAAGATTGAGAAGATTCGTAATATTCCCTACACGCCTCCACATCTCAGATTGATTGACAACAGATAGAACGCATCGATCGACGGTACCATTCCGAAGTTCCACAAACTTCATACTTTAACTGCTTACTATCCGGAGAGTTTAGCATCGATCAACAGGACAAATCAAGCATCGATCGATGGCTGTATCGAGCATGGAACAAGATCTTATGATGCTAAAGGCAGAAGAATTTTCCATTGGGAAAACAAAGATGAGTATGGCATCTACAAAGATGAGAATGGTAACATATGAGCTACAGACGGAAGAGTAGTGAATGTGCAAACTGAAGACATCATAGCAGTTCTAGAGAGAGCTAATATGTTTGAGGAGAGCTATATATGTCTACCGGAACATGCAACAAGGATCAGTATGCCTATGGAAGATCAAAGGACATACAGCAGAACATAAATTGATGATATTGTGTATGAGGTCTACAAATCTCAAGAGATGTCACTGGATGAATTCTACACAAGGCTTGATGATGTCTACTATCCTATAGACGAATGCCTTACCAGACTGACTACACGCATGGATGAGATGAAGCAAGATCTGGATAATATACAAGACATCATGCGATTAGGTCAGACGAACGAGCATCGATCGACGGCACCCTACGACCATCGATCGACACTGAAGCCAACCGGCAGAAGACAGCAACAGAAACACAACTGGAAGATAGATTTGATGAGATTGCTTTTTCTCAAAGCCTAATGAAGGAAGATATTTCTCAACAACTTGAAGATGTATCAGAGACTACAACTGCAAGACTTAGAATGCTACAACGCAGTATTGAGAACCTACAAAGAAGAATGCATTCAATGGAGGTTGCTAGAGAGGTTACAAAGAATGAGAAGGCCAAAAGTGATGAAGCAATGAGGAGCTTCATTGGTACATGGTTTCAGATGAGCAGAGAAGATGTAGACACTTGTTTTCCATACTAGTCAGAAAGTTCAAACGTCGAGCTTAAGACTATAACCAAGCGCTGAGTGGGAGGCAACCCACTGTTTAGTAAGTTTTAATTATTTTCTTGATTACATTTGTCTAATTTTGGATTTTGTTATATTATTACAGGTTTTTAAGAAAAAAAAAACATGAGTCTACACAGAGCATCGATCGACACTTGATCATTGTCGATCGACGGAGTATCCCCCGCATCGATCGATCACCACTTAACTGTGTCGATCGATGGTCACAATCAACAAGCAGGTATACCATTTTCCTTTATCAAATTGTGTCCTTATGATTTATTTTCCTTACCAATCTTGGACTAAATAACACTCGTGATAGTATTGTTTAAGTTTGGGGGAGGTTTTACTAATATTGTTTTATATTTTTGAGTTTTATACTTATATATATATATATAAAAAGAGAGCATAAACTTACAGGTCAGACATCGATCAACACCACAAAGTCATCATCAGTCATCGATAAATCATTCCTCGCATCGATCGACACTCATTACAGAGTCTGGTATCGAGTTTCTTACTTAAACTATTACTTATGATTTAAATTTTTTCTAACCAAACCGGGGCGCATTACACTGAGGACAATGTAATTTAAGTCTGGGGGAGGTTCGCTAACGCTATTTGATTTGTTTTGAGTTTTATTTGATATATATATATATATAAGTTTTTCAAAAAAAATTATTGAGTCTAAAAGGGATTATGATCAAAAATTTATTATTGACTAACTACACTTTAGCACCATTCTTAGAAAGTTGTTTGCAGAGATTACTAGAGATACTAAAGTTGATCATCCTTCCACTATATCACACTTGCTTAGAATGTTTAAAGGAACCGAAATTGATTTCCAACACTAATCCTGACATTATCAGCTTGCTTTGGGGCTTGGTATACCCTGGATCAGGTTCCTTTTGCAAGTCTGTAGGTACAAATCATTGCACCTTTGGTTCCCTTCTCTCTTTCTCTCTTCAGCATCTACTTAAAATTCTTAAAGATTGAGATGATTTCCCAGATGTAGAGGGGTAGGTACATTACCTATGATCCCATTATTCTAATTCAAAGGAATGATCACACATTGCTGGAAGCGAGGGGTAGGTAAATTACCTATGACCCCATTATTCGCCTACAACTTTGCCCAAAAATAAAAAGAAAAAGAAAAAGAGAAAAATAATAAGAAGAAGAGATCTAAAAAGATTCAGAGAAGAGAGAGAAAGAGAGAAGAAATAGATCAAAGAGGACTTTGTACCTAGTTGTTCACATACTTGCAGAGGTAAGAACCCATATGTCCCTTGATCGATACTCCCAAGGTAAAGCATTCACTTTTATTTTATGCAAAGAAATGAGATCAGTAGAGCGATGAGTCAAGCTAGTATTTGCTAAGTTTTTGGTAGAATGGATTTGGTTGCTATACTAGGATAGGGTATATAAAGTTTCTCTGTGATTGACTTGATAGGATGTGGTTGCAACAAAGTAGGGTGACAGTTATACTTAGATATTATGTGAGTCCCCATTTTTCAAAACCTCCATCACAAACTTTTTTGCTTGAGGACAAGCAAAAGGTTAAGTCTGGGGGAGTTCATATAGCCTATTTATTACCAGTTTTAGGCCATATTCTAGGCTCTATTTAGAGTCTATTATGTGTNAGTAGTTGATATATAGATAGAAAAATAGAAAAAAAAAGGAAGAGAGAGAGAGAGAGAGAGAGAGAGAGAGAGAGAGAGAGAGAGAGAGAGAGAGAGAGAGAGAGAGAGAGAGAGCATTTTTAGATTCAATTTGTATTAGGAGAGAAAGGAAAGACTCTTTCAGAGTCTTCATGGAACTCCTTTGGTTATTTTATATCATATATATTATATTCATCTATGATTTATGTGTGTGTACATTTTGAAATATGAGACGAAATAAAATGGATTTATTTGAAAATCAGAAATATATGTGGCAGAAACAAAATAAAACAAAACGGCATAGACCAATATTGTAAAATCAGAATAATTTTTTGGTCTAGATTGCATAATTAAAAGTCTCAGTGAAAATTCATGAACAAATTTGAACAAATTAGAAATTTAAGACAAACTAGAAAATAAACAAGAGTTGGAGGACCAAATATGCAAATAATCAAAGTTTACCATTGTTGCTCTAGTGAAGCTTTCTCTTCCATCTGCGACCAAAGCGACGATGATTTTGGCGGCCACAACTATGTTCCCGATCATGGCAGCCACATTGAGGAGGAGACGACTTGACTTTGACATGGATTGATGTAGAGATCGGTCAGGGTGGAGCTGCGGTTTGAGATCACCAACAACTGAACTCTCCGACTTCTCTGTCACTTTGGTCCTAGCTTATCACCGGGACCTGTTCGCGGTCCAAGCTTGAACATGTCTCGAAGGTTTAAGAATTAAGAGTAAAAGATTGTATATAGGAAGAAGTGAGAAGATAAGGAATGTGTGCATTTATGTCGAGAGAAACGTGTCAAGTGGACATCTGATCTATAATTAGTGGATCCTACTAGTTACCATTTAGTTCTGTTTTAAGTTACCATTTAGATAAGATAAAGTTAGAAAAATGTCTAAAAAAGCGGAAAGTGTAGAGTGTTTTTAAAACTCATAAAGTAACTTATTATGTAAATCACTCTATTATATATAGTTAATTTGCATGTACACAAAATAGAATTAAAAGTCTTTGTGAAGACTACTTTCAACTACGTTCTTTTGATGCATTTTTTTTTTTTACAACAAACGGATATTTTATCACTCAAATTAGAGATGTTCTAGGAATCCAAACTGAAATAGAACAACCAATAAAAATTAAAGTCATATTAAATGCTCTTGCAGTCCTGGATAATGAGTTGGCCATTTGTTATTTTTGAGGCATATATTAAAGGGAAATTGCATTCTATATCACAAAAAAAAAATTTTAATTCATTATCTGACCAATTACCCTAATTCTCATCGATATATGTTGTATTATATGTAATATTGCAGCAATACCCTTTCATATCACCGGTGCAACCTGCAAAAATATAACAATATAAATTAGTTATTAATTACAATAACAATGTAAACGTGGCCATTTATTATTCACATTTACCTTTTGAAGACAACTTTGATATTTCTTTCTGCTCGAAAAATTAAATCATTTAATTCTCAGATTTGGGAGAGGGCGACGAGATGGACACAATTGTCGAATCAATTTTTGTATCACTATACCGTTTTTGCATTCTTGGTGGATGGCTAAAGGGAAAGTTTCTCTCATTGCGAAATCGATTGTGTCTTGTCCGGTGGAAGAGAAGAGACGGCGACGTGAAGTAGCATTGGCCGATTCTACTTCCCAAAAACGTCTTGAAAGGTGAGATTTGTAAGTTTAGATTGTTGTTTTATATTTCTCTTCATCTATCTTCTTTGATTCTTCCATTTGTTTCCGTTGTAAACTACAAGATTGAAGTTTTCACCTTCCGGTCGTTTGTTCATTCAATTATATATTATTCCTTTATGACCAACAAAATAAGTTTAATGTATTCCATATGTTTATGTCTATTCCACATGATGTTTTATTATACCGTATAAATTAAATGGAATAGATTAGTAAAATTACAGTTTTTCTCTGTTGCATGTGAGATTAGCAAAACATTGTCCTTCTTGCTATTAACATGTTCTTCATATAGAATTGATGTATATATAACATAACATCATACGTCTTTGATGAAGTAGTACACGCATTTACAATGTAGAATACTCCATTTGACACACTTGATGTGTTCATACTATGCTACTTTACCGGTTATACTACATTATTCATTTAACTCGTTCTTACCTCGCTTCGTTATGAGAAATATATTGGTTGATGTGTTTCACTTGTTTACTATACTACCTAATCACGGAAAATCTATTCTATTTTATGTATATTCCATTCCATACCTTTATTTACCTTGTTATATGAGGAGCATAAGTATTATAGTAATATTATGATACATTTTCTGGTCTTTTGTCTTATTTAGTTTGTATTCACCTGACATGATCTGCTGGTTAATAGGATACTCTGTTGTAGCGCGCTGATTCTGATGAAATTGCATGATGCTGGAAAAGAATTGCATTGGTTGATGTGTTTCACTTGTTTACTATACTGCATTGGTTAATAGGATACTATGCTATGGCGTCGCTGACTTTGGTAGAGCTGCACGCTGTTGTAAAGGAATTTCATGCTTTGTCTTTGACTAAAGAACATGTTCGTGCAGCTGCTGAGAACTATGCAATTGCGAAGCTAGAGTTGTGTAAGTCAGGTTCACCCCAAGGTGGAGAGTAACCACAATTGCATATTTACTTGGGAGATTGTTTATTGTTTCATATTTTTTGTTTCATTTTAGTAATCCTAACTTTTCTAATTTATTACCAAATACCATATCGAGTCTTTGTCATCTCAACTCTTATATTGATTATGTTTATGTTTTGCTATTTATTGTATACTATAATTACATTGAAATATAGAATAGAATGACCAATATATATGTTTATCTTTTGTACTATAGTATGTGCGTTTTATTGCATTTATTTATATGTGGTCACTATTACAAATGACAAAAGTAAGAAGTTTAGTTCATAAACCTTTTTTATGTACCACGACTCTAATTTCACATACTATTTTAAAGATGTGCTTAAGAAATATAATTGGGGTGGACCAATCCTTCTATACTATTTATAGAGGTTTCATACGATGTCGTGTATATTGGCAAGATTGACAGCATTTCTATATTATTTATGCGTATTGATCAAAACTACGCATTTAAAACTCAACTTTATCACTTCGTTTACTATTTACCATACTATTTAGGCTGTATGGAACATAGCATATGCAACTTCCAAACCAAGTAAATATGACTTTATAGGTTTAACATCATAAAATAATTTATAGATTGTATTTGGGTTTATAGTTTCCTAACTAGGGTTTAGATTTACTAAGTAGAGATTTGAGTATATTATTTAGCGGTTATGGTTGGATTTATATATATAGTTTCTAGCGAAAGTTTGGTTGATATACTATGTCACTGAGATAGAATAGTACATGCGTAACTGATGTTAGTAAATGGAATATAAGATATATTGGAAGGAGTTTTATTTTGATACATTTACTACGTCCAGTAACACCACACCGTATGCGGTAAATATTTAAGTGACGTGTTCTCGTATCTTTCGCAAGTTATCAACAACTCACCTCCACCATATACATTGATGTCAACATCATCAATTTCTCCTATTTTACCGGCAACTTGTTATAATAAAGGGCAGAACCGGATCACTTGAAGGATAAATGTTAGCGAATGAATTATGTCAAAATCACCGGTATATTCTTCATTTCCATTAGTGATTTGTATATTGAGAAAATTCTCCCTATATTAAATATATTTTTGGATCTTTTTAATATATGTTATTTTCTAAATATTTTATAATTACTGGATTTTATATTCGTACGTTTGATGAGACATATAAATATTTAAGTCACTTTAAAATATTAATTGAAAACAAGTTTAAGTGAAAACGTTATAACTGATTATCTCATTTCGGTGACTCAGCTAAATTTAATGATAAATAAAGATTTAGGATATACAGTCATACCCTACTCATTATTAAGTCTCTCTAAACTTACTAACATAGCTAATGCAAGGTTAGCTTCCCTAAACCGTTTTAATTACCGTTTTCTCAATCTCGATTTGTCTTAATATATTATGTGGTTATTCTAATAAAAACTCGCTGAGTTGTTATCCTCTAATTTTAGTTTGGTCCTCAACTATTTTTTTCAAATCATATAATATATTATATGGTTTCAAATCATTTATATCAACATATTAAAACAAGTCTCTCCTTATAGCAAGCCACCTCATCATTGCTTCATTTTCATGCTTCCACGTCACCTATCATTTTAAATCTCGTGTTAATTTTTTTCACACCATAGTGGACGTATATTTGTCGAAACTCAATTATCAGTCTGTTTTACACTAAATGAGAAAATCTGTTTGACTACACAAAAAAAACTTAAGCAGTCTATCGTAACAGTTTAATAACTATTAAACCCATTTACCAACCAATTTATTTTCAATATCAAACCATAAAAGACCACATGTATAATGTGTAACATTCCAGATGAAGAAAACAAAATACCATTGGTGCGTCAGTGCTACCGGATTTTCACAAACCTTTCCTGTATGTCAATGCCGCTGTTCCCCGGCATGAATCTAACAAAGCTCCATAGTAACCCCTTAGAAGAAACCCAAGATTTCTCAATTATATCTTTATAGGATAGCTTTATTTATTTCCTGCTGAAAAGACTCTCCTTTAAAATTAGGGTTGGTGAAGAAATTACTCATTCACAAAGACAATCAAGCTTGATGAAAATAGTGAAGTCGTTGAAAGAGAACAAACGGTGATAATTTATGACAAAACAAACTAAAACAAAAACTAAAGATACAACCATTATGATTGAATTTATTAAAATCGATTGATATATCGGACAAGAAAAACTTGGATAAATCCTAAATAATCCAATTTGAATCAAAAACTATAATAAAAACAACTCGACAAAAGCCGAAGAGGAAGATAAGATGGCATCTCCTTTCTCTCGAAGAATGAGATCAATTTTAGTGAAGAGGTTTCTCAACTATTATTTAGGTCCAAATTTTAAGGGAAAAACTATCATTTAGGTGTCTCCCTCATAGCAATTACTCCCCCTGTTTCAAAATATTGTATAGTTTTGACCCATATTAATGGTAAATGCATTATCTTTTGTGTTATCTATTTCCCATGACTTTTAACAAATAAAAATTCAGTAAATATAATTAATGTCTTCGAAATTTACCATTATTACATACATAGAAAATATGTTATATAGATCTTTTAAAAACAGTTTTTTTGAAAACATGGATCATTCTGAAATAAAGGGAGTATTTTGTATTTTGCAAATGTCAACCTTGAATATCCACCTACCAAATCTAGGCACAATTATCTGAAACCATAAAAACGAACAGAAACAAAAACAAAATTTATTTTGGGTTTGAATATTATGAATTATTCTAATAGATTTTATATTTTTAGCACTCAAAAAGGAAACTAGAACTGAATCGATAATCAAACGAATACTTGAATTTATATGATATAATTTATATACTTATAAATGTTAACTATTTAGTTCAAAATAATAAAATATTTTAAAGACTATTTATAAATCGAATTACTCAAATATTTTTGTCAGATATATTTAAATTATTGAAATTATTTAATTTTAAATAATAAATTAAAAGTATTTATAATTCTAACTAACCAAATACTTTTTATTTTAAATATTTAAAGTTATCTGAACCATCTGATATTTTATCCGAAAACTGAAAACCAAATATTTAACAAAAAATCAAAATCATCTGACTTTATAAACAAATTAACCAAAAAAAACAAAATCTAAGTGGAACCAAACTGCACCTGAAATTATCTTGGTTATAAGTCGGTTTTCAGTTTTTTATCCTAACCGAACGGAAAACTGAAATAACTAAACCAAATTGAACCAAATTTTCTAAATACCCGAACAAACCCTAATCTCTAAAGCTAAAAAACAGAAAACCAAAAAATCAAATTGAAACTATATCCGAAACGACCATGCCTAGATATGATATTATCTTAGACATTCAACTGAAACCCAAGACAAACAATAGAAACCCATAGGTTAATGACCCAAAAAAAAAAATCTATGAAAAAATGGCTCTGGAATGATACATTATATGAAAACATACACCCACAAAAACAAGACCCGGCATGTTCGTCACAATGTAAACTACTGAAAAAATAAAAATTGAAACACAAAATTTAATAATTATAAACACCATATTTATTGAATATATATCCTGACCACAAAAATTTCTACAAAAAAAAAACAGAAAAATATATCATTCACACATACAAAACGAAGCCCAGACACTAAAAGTCATTCACACTTATCAGCAAAAACTTAGATGACCAACGAATATCTCCACATACCTCAACTTTTCAACACACTCCCATTTTAGAACAACAATTATGCAGGTACACATTCACAATATAAATCAAGATGTTCCAAAAACAAACAACCAAACACCCAATTGTTATAAGTAGGTTGGCGTCCAAGTCAACATGAATCTAAAAACACCTTACTTACCACAATCTTATGATTAATAACATGTACATGTGAACATATAAAACTAACGAACTACTATCAACACTCATATAGAGACTACTTCGTGCGGGAAACCACTAGTATTCTTATAAACCTTATTGTATATACAAGTGTTACATGTTATATGGTTTAAGTACATATGATATGAGCTGTTACAAAAATGTTATCAGATCATATACTAGACAACCAAAATCAATCGTCTTCTTTTGGAAAAGAACATATAAAAATTGCATACGCTTCTTGACAAGGTACACAACATTTGTACCTGGAATCTAATTTTTCATGCATACATTGTACAAAACACAATATATCAGACTAAGATCCTCAAGACAAAAAAAATCCGATATGTGCTTATGACCTACGGTCAAATACGCAATAGCCTGATCCAAATTTTCCAATTACAACACATAATGATGAAAGCTCATACATGTCTCTTCTAGTCATCACTCCATCACCAGATCTAAACAAATTTGCAAGACATTCTCTAACTATTCTAGGAGAGAATGCTCTAAGATCGTCACCGTGTTCATCCAATCTACACTGTCTATGATCTTGCAAACCTGGAGAAGATTTACATCATTAGGTTACATGATACCTTGAGCCAGAAATCCTCTCATGCAAAGATCATTGTACTTGACATGAGCTTTGTCAGAGATGATTCAGGTAAATGAACCTTAAAGAGAATCACTTTCGTGACGACTTAGGCGTCTGCTTGGACCGAAAGACGTCGAGTCCCTCATTGATTGATTAAGGGATTCCCAACAGATAAAGAGAGTATTTTACTTTGATTTTTATTAGTAAGAATTGTACTGAGAAACACGAGTGTCATATCATTAATTTTTAAGCATGCGGAAAACTTGATAAATACCCTTGTCGTATTCAAAAGCCCATCTTGATTATCCCAATACAGTTTACATCAAAATATTATTGGGCTAATTATATATCTCAACTAAAAATAACTAAAATATACAAATGTTGAGAACCATATCATAATTAGTAAATGCATGAAGGTATATGCGTTTTTTGATCACCTAACACATTGTCCGATATTTTTTTTTATTTGTTTTCTTATTAATATATGTGTGTCCTTATTAATATTCTTAAACAATACACATTATAATCCGAATTATAGTTTATTTAGGCCCTAATATGAACCCACAAAACGATTATGGATCTTAACCCCTAAATGTCTACATTTAGGGTCAATGAAAACCACAAAATACCTACAATTTATTTTACAAACACTACAAAATTCACATTCCCCTAAATGTGAACACTTAAATTTACATTATAAATTTGTGCATTTCCTATATTCCATACAATACTAACTGATGGTATAGAATTTTTGTTAAATTAGATATTATTTTATACAATCTCGATTTTCATATATTCCTAACAATACTAACTGATTGGGTCATTTGGTTTTAGATAATAGATAAATAATCTATTATAGATCCTTACTTAAATTCAAAACCGCTTTATAATTAAATTATTTTGCATTATTCATTTTAAAATGAATATTTCAAATCTATAATATTGTAGATTCCATATTTCTTATATTATATATATATTCATACTTGGTTGAGGGTCAATGCATTAACTAATATACATATATATCAATGGAGATCCAAAAAACATTAAAGACATATATTATATTATGACTTCCATACTCTCTAATACTATATATTACATACTTGGGCAAATGTTTAAGTATTAACTAATGCACTTAAAGGTCTAAATCACAAGAAATCTCTCAAATTAATTATTATTATTATCTGTACTTAGAAACAGGGATGTGGACCTTCGTTAGATTTTATTAAAGGATTTAATAAATTAGAAAGCCTAACTTTCAAATTGACAGATATAATTTTTACTTCAAAGTTGCAAACATTAACAATCGAAGAGTCGTGTCCATCAATCCAAAACAACATAACTCTTGGTTTCGTTTAATTATAAGTACACAAACCGGCTCATTTCACCAAAACCTAATACTCCCTCCATTTCATTATAAGTGTCGTTTAAGGTTTTTGCACACAAATTAAGAAAATGATATAATTTTTGGTCTTACCTCTATTTAATACATATTTGTTTGACTTTATTAATTAATGAGCTAAAAATAAGGGTAAAAACTGAAAAAACATTTAATATTTGCTTTGAAATATAAAACGACACTTATAATGAAACAAAATTTAAAAGTTAAAACGACACTTAATATGAAACGGAGGGAGTATCTTCTTCATTTACGTTGCTTTCTCTTCAGCATCCACATTTGGTAAGTTTTTCTTCTTAATTTACCTAATGTTTTAGTTTTTATTGAAAGTATGAAGTCTTAAATCTAAAAAATAATCGTTTGTGTATGTTATGTACTCTTTCAAATAACCAATGTTCCTATAGCTCATATATTAGAACTTTCTCTTTTAAACAGATTTTGTTTGATGAACAAGGTAAATTGGCAGACAAGAGTGACTTGAAGTTGAAACGTCATGCGGAAGAAAATCATGGCTCAATGCATCAAGAAGGTTATAAGAAAGCAAGGAAGGAAACTCAAGCCATTACAGGGCTTTGCTCATGATGATGAAGGAACAACTTAAAGCTAAATATGAATTGAATGACGCGGCGCTTAAAATGAACTACCTGACTGCCAAACTCCAGTTGCTTGATAACCTTTATAAATAAGTTGAACTCAAGTCTGAGAAGGAGAAACTAGAAGATTAATTAAAGGTCCCAGAGATCGACTGATACAAACTTGGGGAGCCAAGCATGTATGAGTAAACCCTCAGTGACCTAAATCTCAAAATCTCGAGTTCAATTTTTTTCTTTTGTTTATTTTGTCTAAAACTTGGGTTGGAGTAATTTTCTAGTTCTTTACAACCAGTTTTTACTCATTAAATTATCCGATATTATCTTAAAATCTTTTTAAGTTTAACTTTATTTTGTATGTCTTTGATTAAAACTTGAATTTAAGGTTAGTCTATAATTATATTGATTTTATAGCAAATAAATAATTATTTTTTGGTTAGGTGTGATTTTAGGATTAATGCCAAGTAATTTTTATCTGATAGCAAAGAAATAATGATGGTTAGGGTTAGTGTGAGTTTAGGATTAAAACTTTATTAAAATCATCTTAAGGAAATAACCATTGTTAAATTTTTAGATAAAAATATTTTATCCAATCTAGGATGATGTAACCTGGAGTAGATTTGACTTTTTTCTCTTTTCATTTGATTGAAATGTGTACGTCAATATCCTGTATTAGTCGTGCAAACCCTGATGGTGATATTTTTTTTATTTGTCCCTAGGTGTGTAATAATGATAGCTTAAGAATATTTGCGACAAAAAAATTTTGTGACACTCTTAAACTATATAGAAAATGTATAGGAAGAATATTTTATTTGATTTTTAAAAAACTCTAATAATAAATTCTTATAAATGCAAGCACGGCTATCAAACTAAGCTCACCAGTTTTCCAAGCCAAAATTAAAGAAAAAATTATGTAATCCATTATCTAAATAATATATTTGAAAATTGTGAAACCTTTTAAATCATGATGGATCGTTAATGTTAATGACTTAAATTAGTGGGTTTCTTCAAGAAATTTTTTGATACTCATTTTAAAAAATTTCATTTTCTTTTAATTCATTTTATTTAATCATAAGATAAAACTATAGTGAGATTTGAATCTTTCATTTTTGTTTGGTCAGATTTCAAATCTTATGTGCAAAAATTGTTTATCATATATTTCATTGTATTTTTTTGGCCCAAATATTATAAACTCAATATAATATCAACATATTACAATTTTTCAATGTTAATAATTTCACATAAAAGACAACATAATTTTTTGTTTAGTTGTTAATTAAATTCTAAAAGATTTAATAAGAAATAGCTTTCGTTTTATTTTTAATATATAATAGAATAAATAAGACAATTTAATGGTATAGATGTTTTTTTAAGAATGAACTTATTAAAATCATATTAGAAAAATGTTTCAACAAATTTTAGTATATTTTGGCCTCAAAATAAACAATATACACATAAATCTATTAGGTTATCTAATACACAAAAAAACATTATCTCCAAGAAGTTTACAAATCTTTATAGAATTTAATTCTTGAATTAGTTTTATAAAATAATTTGAATTAGTTTCACTGTTAAGGCCCTCAATAGTTTTTGGTTGGAGTGTTGACTGGAGAGCATGATACATTAAACTGATGGGTTTGAGGGACTGTTGAATTAAAGATCATACAGTTGATAATGAGGACTCATAGAAATGTAACCATCAAACCCTCAAACATTCATATTAATCCCAAACACATCATTTTAATGGGTGGTTCTTGAAACTGTATTAAATCGATGTTATTTTGAACATCTTTTTATTTTTGTAATATCAAACAATTAGTTTAATGTTATTCAATAATATTTATACTATATTTTCACCAAGTTATAAATGAATGTCTTCATACTACATAGTGATGGCATTTGGGATCTCCCACAACAAAATGACCCGCCCGTCGTGGCTCAGTTTCATTCAAGTGATTTCGGGTTGTACCGCGGCAGGCTGCAGTCCCCAAAACCTATGACCAATCCCGACCCGCCCGACAGAAGCGGGTATGCGGGTCGGCCCACGGGCCAGAAATATTCATCAAGGCCTGGACCGGTCTCCTGCAAGAAAAAGTGACGAGAGTTAGTCATTATCGAGTTTGCTAAAACCATCAAGCTACAAACATAGGTTACATTTGCTATAAGCATTACTAATTAAAGAGGGACTAGCTTAAAAACCAGAGTGCCAGTGACATTTGTTACAAGCATTAGCTACTATTAGGTGAGAACTTTCACATAGATTTCTTCTCACTGGGATCAGAGTGAATGGTTTTTAATCAACGAATGTGAAAGTTCTCACCTACATTATGCCACAATCCACACTGTGAACCTTCATGTTTGTTACAAAGTCTGTGTTGATGTTTGGCTCAGTCATATAAAACGTTTGTGTGCAAAAGAAGATTCAAGTAACAAGCAAAACTAGTGTAATATTAGTCTTCAGTTTTGGCTCATTAGTCTTTAAAACAAACTCCTTATTTTGAATTTACCGTTTTGTGTAACATTGTACTGATCTCTTATTATGTTTTCATTTTTTAAATTAGTTTTGTATTTTCATGTTAGCTTAATGTTTTAAGAAAGTAATAGCAAGAAGTAACAATGGTAAACCCAAGTAATCAAATAACAATGTAAATGAGCACCAAAGCCAAATCCAACCAAGTATTGTGGCCTCGTTGAAAAACCTTATCAGGAAAGCCTATTTGGGACAAAACCCGATAAGAAAAAAGAGACCACACAAAATCTATAATATAAATAAAATAAAAAACACCAAATAAAAAAAAAAAATCAAGTTTCTTCTTCTTCCACTTTATCATCGACAATGGATTCGAACGATGGTAGTGTGTCTTCTTCACCATCCATTTCATCTTTTGTAAATATCAAAAGTAGAAATTAATTAGGTTTAAAGAACATGGTATCCTAAAACATAGGATAATATGAATAATTTACCATGCTCATAAGCTTCAAATCCTTTTAGCCAATTTCTACTACATATCAGAGCTTGCACATTCTTTTGAAGTAGACGACTCCGGTATTTTTTTAAGAACTCACGAACCAATACTAAAGGAGGATTCTAAAGCCACGGTTGTGATAGGAATACTAAGCATATCAAAAGCCATTGCTGACAAATCACCATATCAATGAGTATTGTCTTTCCACCACTGGAAAATATCCAAGCTGTCAAAGTTATCCATAACTAGTGCATGTTCATCCAAATAAGCTTAGAGAGTTGTCTTTCTACTTGCAACAACACTGTTTTTGTGAAATGCAAAAAAAAAATCTTGTAGTGTTTTAAAAAATAATAATTTAAAAATAATTTCATTAAGTTTCAAAATTAATAAAATAAAAATGAAAAAGGAGACTTACATCATATTTCTCAAACGTTCATTTTGGTCCTCCATCAGAAACATTTTGTTGATCTATCTCACGAGGCTTTGTAGAAGGTGAGGCTGACTTTGCTTCTTTTTTTTTTTTAAGATTCAAACAAAGTGCTCAGCTTAAGCCGCAAGTTCTTCAATTTTGTATCATGTGTACTCATGTTAAGCATCTCTAAACAATATTCTGAAAGTGAAAGCTTCAGGTGTGGATCAAAGACAGATGTTATTGCAAAAACATCACTAACTTGTTCCCAATACTTATCAAACTTCTCTTTCATTGGTATCACCATGTTTCGGAAAATCTCATCATCGCTTTCCTCATTTACCTGGTGCCAATTATGTATTTTCCATACCTGATAGAAATACAAGTTCGATGTTGGGTATTTCGAACCTGACACTAAACTAGTAATCTCAGCAAAAAGCTGTAAAAAATACATATCTTTGCAGCTATGCTCCATTCTTCAGCTGTACGCAAAAACTTATAGTTTCTCCTATCATATTTCTCCAAGTTAACAAACGCTTCACGGTATGGAATGTCTCTTTCAAGCATATAGAATGTTGAATTCCATCTTGTCTGCACATCCAATATCAAACCAGCTTTCACCTTTATACCAACAGTATCCACGCATTTCCAAATCACAAAGAATACGATCAATTTAGAATCTAGTCTCATGTCCATGAGCAACATTGACGGAAACAGTGTGCACTTCCAATGATCATATCAGGCATTACTCCATCATACAAGCTTGTGGTGAGCTTGAGCCGGCATGTTCACTCCTAACTGTACCTGCAGCCTACCAAACACAATAGATGCAGTGACACTGTTAAGGTATAGGCACTGGTTAAATTAAAGAAACAGGAAAAAATGAGTAACCTTGCGGTTCCAGGAAGAATGAGATCAACTTCCTGGTCTCCAACGAAAAATGCTCTGAGTGTGCTTCCTCTGACGTGAGGACCTGTTGCAGCTGCTTTAATCACTACTTAGGATGAATGCACCATGAAAATGAAAGTGATTACAGGAAGAAGAAGAAGAAGATATATAACTCACTTGAAGGGGGCTTCCCTTAACAGCTTGTTCATATGAAATTCATAAGCAAGATCAAGATCTGTCAAGGTGGTCTTTTCTTCGATTTTAATCTTTTCAGTAAATCTCCCTTGTGATGAACCCTTATGGTTATATCGACGATGAATCTTCAGCTCTGTGCAAAACATATTTCCCATGACCACAAAGCGTACCTATCAAAAGACCCAAAAGGCTCATCTTACATAAAAACAATGGAAACCTTACGGTATAAAAGGTTAAAGGACTAGAGAAGTTCTTAACCTTTTTCTCCCACTTGAGTGAGATTCTATGAACTCCAAAAAAATTGGTTGTAAGTGTGTTTTCATGGTCTCCTACATGTTTATAGTACCTAGACCACATTTTGAGTCGAACCTATAAAGCAAAAAAGTAAGATGGACGATCAGTTAGTTCTAGAAAGAATCAAATCACACAGCTTTTTGTTAAGTTATTTTAAACCTTCAACCCAGATTTTTTTTTTATCAAAAATCTATCTCCGTGAGAAAGGTAGAAGATACTGCCACTCTCCTGCTAATCGATGAAATACATACTTCTGAACATGCACCATTTGAGCTTCTCTCCTGTTGATTAATGACGTATGGAAGATGGGAAGCACCACCAGAGCTCGAATTGCCTTCGCCGGAATTCTATCAGTTTTGTTGGTGTCGCCAAATTTCATCTCTATAGCTGGCAAAACTCCACGGGTGCATAGGGAAGACATAGGTAAGACCAGACGAAATTTTGATACACCATCGCCAGAGCCTTTTCTTTTTTGTCAGTGAAGATCGCCATAGAAATCGTCATTGTCACACTCTCCTGTTGCCTCGACATCTGAAGAGGTGAAATGAAAGTACACTTGCAGGACCCCATAATCCTGCAGGACAAATAAGGCCTAAACTGCAAATGGGCCCAATTCCGCACAGGTTCAGACCGCAACGCCCGCTAAAATTCGGATCTGGATTTAACCTTTCCAATCTCGATCCGCAACAATCCCTTTTGGGCCAGGCCCGTGGGCAAGCTTTCAAATTGCGATCTCTAATACCACATATAAACATACAGAACGATATATTACATATACATATATGATATGTTAACATAAGAGAATACAACGATTAGCAGGAATCATATGATTATACTATGTATAAATATGTATAAATAATTAAATACATATATGATATGTTAGCATAAGAGTATATATATTACATAAATAATCATCAATCTAGGAAACATATTAATGCCCGCACATGCGTGCAAGGCCGTCCACCTAAATTGAGAACAATTTTTTAACAATATTACATATATTAAATATAATTAATATACATGTATACAAAATTGAAGTATAAGTCTTTGTAAAAGCTACGTTCTACCAAATTGTATAAAAAATATGCTTTTCATTTTTATATCTTGATTCAACGATATCTGATTTGCTAATACTGAAGTATATTAGATCAGTTAGGCATGTTTTGTGGAAACTACAGCCAAATGAAATTTAAAATATGCTTATATTATTTATCGATTCTAAGACATTCCTCTTACTGATATTGAAGTATAACAACTCATTTATGTCATTATACTTTGTTTAATAATATCTACTTAGTTTATAATTTATTAAATATTTAATTTAAAAATATATTTTCAATTTGAAAGGATAATTGTGAATCAAATGAGATGTGAATCAAAAAAAAATTGGTAACGGCAATCAAATTTTTATGTGTATTTTACCAAACGTAAAAAAATAATATCCAATTATAACAAAGTTTCTAAAAACAACATATATTAATTCAAAAAGTTACAAAATAATTTTAGGTAAATGGTCAATAAATTTTCATGTATTTATTAAATTTTCATTTTTACCATTATCTCAAAATTAGTGATGTAGGTTTAAAAAATATTTCTTCATATTTAGTGATGATATAAAAACAGAGGTCATTTTTGGTTTGCTTTCGAGTAGGTACAAACAACATATCAAGTAACAAAACTTAAAACTGTTATAGTAATATTTATAATTTTATTGTATTGTTATTTAATTAAAGAAAAAAAAATTGTACTAGTAGAAGAGATATAATATCTGATATAAAAGAAATGGGAGAGAAAATGTATTATAAGATGAGAAGATATGGTATATTATAATTGATCGAATCGATCATTTATATAGAAGTAGAAAAAAGAAACTTAATGTGTACACATAATTATGGTGGACTCCACATAATTTCTTTTTACAGATTTTGTCAAATTTCAACACAAACACTTGGACATAGCAGATATTGTGAACTTTCATAGCATTCTATTCTCTGTTGGAGGATTAGTGTTACTATTATTTCTTGCTTAACGCGTTTATTGCTTCGTTAAAATCTTTTGTAGAAAAACTCAGTTGAAAAAAACTCATAGTAAGGTAAAAATAGTATAGCCATGCATGTTTGTCATTTCATAGATTTTTTTATGACGCATTTCAAAGTTATGGACATGTTTCCTAAATAACGGGATATAAGTGATTTTGTGAATAAGTCGACTGCATTATTACATGATCGGACGTACTTTACTTTAGTATAATTACTATTTTCAATATTTTAAGTGTATGAGAAAAACTTTAAAGATTTATGTTTGGTTTTGATATATATTTTTTTCGTTTGAGCAATGCATGCTGCATTATCTTTATATAAAATTATTAGGATGTACCTTCATTAATCCCACTGCTTGATTGAATATGTCGATTTATTGAGCTCAATCTTAAACATTTTCTGCTTGATTCGTGGAATGCAATGATCTCATCATCATGATTTGAAGAGGTAGCCATAAGTGTCTACTTTAAAAACGCTGGTGGTGCCTCCGGTTGTGAAAACATATATGTTTATGATCGATTTTTACGTGGATCTGATTAGTATCTTGCATCTGTAAAATCAATCATTTAACATTTTGAATTTTAAGCTTTTATATACTAATAACCCACTCATCACCCGAACCACAACCCAGTAAAACATAAAAACCTTATTAATGTCAAAAACACTGAAATAATAAATACACTATGCATCAATATGGGTCTTGGGTATAACAAGAACTAGCTGACATATTATACTAAATATCCATTGTAGGGGCTTGCTTAGTTTTTGGTTAGCTTAATGTGACATGAGTTTTGAAGAGGAACGAAGAAGTGGCTCTTGAACAACAAAGGGACGTGGTTGTTGCACTTCTTGTCCATCTTCATAACAATATCACAGCATTCTTTGTCCAATTCAAAATCTTTATCTGTCTGGCTCGCGGATATCTGCTGAAAACATTTTTCTGCTGTCTTTGATTCATCTTTTGTCAAACAAGTTTTCGTATCAACCGATTGCAATAAAACTATTGACTCTAACAGCGGTAGACGAGACATGCCAGGGATGTTACGGATCCTCGGGAGGTCAGGAGTATTAGGTACCCTTGGAATGTTAGGAATCCTTGGAATGTTAGGGATCAATGGAAGGAACGGTATGTTAGGAATCCTTGGAATGTTAGGGATCAATGGAAGGAACGGAATGTTAGGAATCCTCGGAATGTTAGGGATCTTTGGAAGGCCCGGAATGTTAGGAATCCTTGGAATGTTTGGAATCCTCGGAATGTTAGGGATACCCGGAATACTTGGAAGGCTTGGAATGTTAGGAATCCCCGGGATGTTTGGTAGTTCCGAGATTCCAGGTAATCCTGGGATGTTGGGAAGCCCAGGAAACAATATTGGAGTCAATGAGGATGTCTCAGGGTTTGAGACAGAAGAGGGAGCCCGACTAACCTTTTTGATGTTTCCACCGAAAGCAGAGCCTTTTTGATGGAGGTGGGCTGCCTCTAGTTGTGAGTGGTTAGGCCATGATTTTTCTGATAATGCTACGGTTGAAAAAGGGAGAAAGCTGAGGCATAGCAAAGATACAAGAAGTGACATGACTAAAATTAAGCTACTCATGAATGATTAGGGAGAGGTGAAAGGTTACTCGAGTATAAATGAATTAATTTCTGAGGAACTATTGTTTATAGATGGCCTTTACAATACAAAGCATCATGACCATTATCTATATATTTAAAAAAACATTGGCAATTATAATCACGTCGTTTACATTTGGCTAAATATCTGGTCACGGAAATTATATGATAGTCAAGATGCCAATTGTATGTAAATTCTCACGTACGTGTATGAATTTTTCAAGAACAACAATGCAGTCTCTACCCCCACCAAACATTCACTTCCCTCATCTCTATCTTCATTATCAGACCATCTTGTTGTTGTTTCTCAAGCATCACCTGATGAAATTGGTTACAACATTGTGTCTACAAACTCTGGTCGATAGTTTTGATATGTGTTGGGGATAGATAACATCTATCCGGCATAGGCCCATTAAGACGAGATCTCGGTCCAAGAGCAAGATCAAAATCGGCTCATAAGACCTAGAACCGACTTTAGGCATCAAGCTGGTGTATATATAAAGGAGAAGAGTTTGAGTCAAAAGAGGAAATTCATACACATATAATCAGAGCAATCTAGAACTAGGGTTTATCATACAACTTGTTCTTGCTTTGTTCCTGATCAAACCTTCGACTTTATTCAATAGCCGCCTTTGATTTGTTCCCAAACTTGCCTCTCTAAAACCCTACCACTGAAATCGACTACCAGATTAAATATACCGATTTCAGATTCAACAACTGGCGCCGTCTATGGAAAATTAGATAGTAGCGATTAAGAACACCGATCAAAACGATGATGGGATCTCCGACGAATCAAACAAGTCAACAACCAGTCGACCTTAACACCGTCTTGGCATCTCTCGCCGCCGTGGTACAACGCCTCGATCAACAAGACGCCACAAACAAGGCAACACAGGAACATTTATACGTAATCGCTGCCGCGTGCATACCACCTACGCAACCGGACGATCAAGATCCTAAAACAGCCAGACGATGTTTGTTTCAAACTACAGCGCGAGATCAGGCAGTCGATCGAGCAACTAACGAACTCCTTCATCTTCGAGGGACGATTTCAAGACATGTCGTCTTGGATCCACCAAGCCACAAGCTTTGCACCGGAAATCGATTGAGTCTTGGAAGCGACTCAAAACATCCTACACTAAGAAGATCACCGATGTAAGAGTTAGACACCAGGATAAACTCATGATCCCATCTTTTCTCGGCGACTCCGATCCTAGCGACCATATGACCAGTTTCAACATCGCCATGGGCCGAGCTCACTTCACCACATAGGAACGAGATGCCAGTTATTGTCAACTCTTCGTTGAGAATTTGACTTGGCCTGCTCTCACTTGGTTCTCTCGACTATCGGAGAACTCAATCGGCACTTTCACGAAACTCTCTACCGAGTTCCTGAAACATTATTCCATGTACATTCGATAGGGATCCTCAGCAACCGATCTATTGAAGATATCCCAGGGTCAAAAGGAGTCTCTCCAAGACTTCATGGAAAGGTTCAAGAACCTAGTCTCCAGGGTCGATGTCCCAGACAAAGCTGCAGTGGAGGCACTACGCAACACGCTATGGATCAGATCGTCCTCCCGATCCAATCTCTAGATGAATAGCACAATTACCCTTGAAGACGCCCTTCATAGAGCAAATTTCTTCATCCGGATGGAAGAGGATAACGTGGCCTATACCGCAAAGCAAAACGCGTTAAAACTCCAATTAACACCAAAGGCGACGACTACTTACCAAGAACCTCGCCAACATCAGCCTTACGATAAGAAAGGCAAGGTCTACTCAGCAACAGAGGATGTAGAAGCCACTTCCGCTGCAGCACCAACTGAACGACCATGGAATGTGTGGGACAAAACTCTAGAGGGGAAACCTTTGTCGTACGACGGGTTAATCTCATTCTCGGTGGTTCACCCCTGTGCAATGATTCCATGAAAGCAATAAAGAAGTATCAACGCAAAACAGTAACTGCTCAGCGATGGCCGACTAAGCGCGAGGGAGAAACACCAATCACGTTCTCGGATAGCGATCTAACCGATGTAGACCAGCCGCACAATGATCCCCTGCTATCCGAGCTACAAATCGGTACTTGCGAGGTCACTTGTGTCCTTATTGACACCGGGAGCTCAGTCGATCTCATCTTCCGACAGACATTGATAAAAATAATGGTGGATCTAAAAGACATCAAACCCTCGTCGAGAGCACTCACCGAATTCAACGGATCATCAACACAGTTGTTGGGCACTATCCGCCTCAAAGTTTTTATCGGCAGAGTGAGTAAACTCGTTAAGTTCTCCGTGATCAATACAAAAACCCAATACAATCGCAATCCTGGGCACGCCATGGTTTCATATGATGAAGACAGTTGCATCGATATACTACCAGTGCATCAAACTCCCTACCAGAGAAGGAACCATCTTCACGCTCAAAGGGAATCAGCGCCTCGCGAGAAGCATGTTGATTTCTGACTTCAAAAATCAGCAAGTCGCCTTACTCGTCAAACCAGAAAGGAAGTTGTCGCCGCAGAAAGAGGAAACGGTCCAAGTTGGCATTGATACAGAAAATCCAGAAAGAACTGTCGGTATTGGCTCCGAACTCAGCAATGACCTGACAACAGATATAACCACGTTCCTCCACGTGAACAAGTCAACTTTCGCTTGGACGACTGCCAATATGCCCGGTATCGATCCAACTATTACAGCCCACCGACTAAATGTTGACCCGATGTACAAACCGATCAAGCAGAAACGGCATAAACTCGGTCCCGAAAGAGCTAAGGCCGTAAACGACAAGGGCGATAGACTTCTCGGAGCAGTATCCATTGCAGAAATCAAGTATTCAGACTGGTTAGCCAATCCGGTTGTCCTCAAAAAGAAGAACTGAAAGTGGAGAGTATGCATCGATTTCACCGATCTAAACAAGGCTTGCCCGAAAGTCAGTTTTCCCTTACCTCACATCGATTAGATGGTTGAGTCCACGGCTGGGAACGAGCTGCTCTCCTTCATGGACGCCTTCTCTAGCTACAATCAAATTATGATGCATCGAGACGATCGAGAGAAAACTTCATTCATCACTGATCACGGCATGTACTATTATCGAGCGATGCCGTTCGGACTCAAAAACGCAGGAGCAACCTACCAGCGTCTCGTCAAAAAGATGTTTGCCGATAAGCTAGGAGTTACCATGGAGGTTTATATTGACGACATGCTTGTCAAGTCGCTCGTCACCAAAGACCATATCCGACACCTCGCTGAATGCTTCGACACCCTCAACAAGTACGGATGAAACTCAATCTGGCGAAGTGCACCTTCAGAGTTAATTCCGGAAAATTCCTTGGTTACATCGTGACACAGAAAGGAATCAAAGCAAATCCTAAACAGATCTCCACGGTCTTAGACCTGCCCAATCCTAAGACTTCTCGAGAAATCCAGCGCCTCACAGGACGAGTCGCGGCCCTCAACAGATTTATCTCGCGATATACAGACAAGTGTCTCCTGTTCTACGAATTGCTGTGTGGAAACAAGAGATTCGTGTGGGACAAAGCGTGCGAGAAGGCGTTCTCTGCATTGAAGCAATACCTGATGACACCACCGGTACTGGAAAAACTGGACGCATGCAACACGTTATATCTTTATATTGCAGTCTCTCCATCGGCCGTTAGCATGTGCTCATCAAGGAAGACCGAGTTGAAAAAAAAACCATCTTCTATGCCAGCAAGCGCTTAACTGACGCCGAAACCAGGTATCCCACCCTCGAAAGGATGGCTCTCGCCGTCGTCACATCGGTCACGAAACTACGGCCCTACTTCCAATCCCATTCCATCGTCGTCCTCACCGACTTACCCCTTCATACCATACTACAAAATGCAAACCAGTCTAGAAGACTCTCCGAGTGGGCGATCGAACTCAGCGAGTACAACATCTCCTACAAAAGCAGGCCAACAATCAAGGCTCAAGTCTTGGCCGACTTTCTGGTCGAAATCACTCTAGACCAAGAAGCGGAACTCGACATCCTAGTGAAGAGTTGGATCTTGCACGTTGACGGAGCATCTTCAAACAAAGGATCAGGAATAGGCGTACACCTCCAATCGCCTACCGGGGAACTCATTAAACAGTCCTTCTGACTCGGATTCGCGGCGTCCAACAGCAAAGCCAAATACGAAACATTGATTGCAGGACTTTGGTTGCAAAAGTAGTTGGAGCAGAGCGATTACAGACCTTTTGCGACTCACAACTCGTCGCCAGTCAGTACAACGGAGATTACGAAGCCAAGAACAAAAGAATGAACGCTTATCTTGGTGTAGTTAAAAGCCTCACTGCAGAGTTTGATTTCTTTGAACTCACCAAGGTCCCCAGGAAAGACAATTCTTTCACAGACGCGTTGGCCGCATTGGGAAGCAATCAACGAGATCAAATCAGAAGGACGATTCTGATCCATACAGTGGAAAAACCGAGTATCACGCTCCTAGGAAGCAATGATATCGTTGCCATCTCCACTAGTAGGAACGAGATTACCACCTCAACAACGGACGAAGCAGATTGGCGAACACCTTTTCTCGACTACCTCGACAAAGGAATACTTCTGGAAGAGAAGTGGGAATCTCGTAGACTCAAGGCAAAAAGCTCAAACTATGTATCTCTAGATGGTAAGCTACACCGTTGGACCGCAAACAAGGTGCTCCTTACCTGTGTCGGAAAGGAAGAAGCAGAGCTCGTCATGATCGAAACTCATGAAGGAGAAAGAGTCAATCACAGCGGAGGCAGAGCTCTCACGTTGAAACTAAAGTCCCAGGGTCATTACTGGCCCACCATGATTACTGACTGCGAAGAGTACACATCGCGGTGCGAGAAATTCCAACGACATGTGCCCAACTTACATTCTCCAACCTAGCTGCTGAAAACATCTGTGGCACTATACTCGTTCATGCGATGGGCAATGGACATAGTCGGTCCTCTACCCAGCTCAAGACAAAGGCGTTTTCTACTCGTATTGACCGCTTATTTCACCAAGTGGGTTGAAGCCAAAGCTTATGTCCAGATCACCGAGAACGAAGTACAAAGCTTCGTTTGGAAGTACATCATATGTTAGCATGAGTTACCTTACGCGATAGTCACCGATAACGGGTCCCTGTTCACCTCCAACAAGTTTTGAGAATTCTGTGACAAATGGAGGATTCGCCTGAGTTTCTCAACTCCCAGTTATCTGCAAGGGAATGGCCAGGCCGAGGCAACAAACAAAGTCATCATAGACGGGATCAAGAAAAGACTGGATCTCAAGAAGGGTCATTGGGCTGACGAGTTGGATGGAGTACTCTGGTCTCATAGAACTACACCTCGTAGTGCCACAGGAAGAACGCCATTTTCATTGGCTTACGGGGTTGAAGCAATGGCTCCCGCCGAAGTCAATGTAACCAGCCCCAGAAGGTTGAAGATGCCTCAACACAGTGATCTTAATTATGAAATGATAATCAACACCCTCGATCAACTCAAAGAACGACGAGATCAAGCTTTACTACGGATTCAGAATTACCAACATCTCCCTGAGTCTTATTACAACAAAAAGGTTAAATCTCGCCCGCTGCAACTCGGCGATCTCGTCCTTCGAAATGTCTTCAAAATACTAAAGAGTGGAGAGCATGAAAACTCGGCACCAACTGGGAAGGGCCCTACAAGATAACACACGTAGTCAAACCTGGAGCCCGACTTGAGACATCCTCTGGTGAACCAATCCCGAGGTCCTGGAACGCGATACAACCTGAAAAAGGTACCTCAGTGCCTAAAAAAAAAGAGAGAAGAACTACGAGTGACTTGATCCAATATCGGGTACGTAGGCAGCCTTTAACCAGGTTCAGTCACAAATAACAATATATATATATATATATATATATATATATATATATATATATATATATATATATATATATATATATATATATATATATATATATATATATTCTTTATAACTTGGCTTTATCCGTTCTATTTCGTGTACAACGAAGAGAAAATAACAAAATAAATATACTTTTCAACTCCAATTTGGACTTCAAAAAAAAAATTCTTTGATGAACCAATCGGCCATAACAAGTTATGGTTCGAAGTCGGTAGTAAACCACAGTAGACAAAACATGTCGAATGGATTTGCTCACTCTATGTTCTGATCAAACACTTAGAGAATAAAAAGTTGAATGATGAACGCGACATCACATTAAACGATAAAGGAAAATTTGCTCGAAAACTTAAAATTAAGTGAGTACGTTTCTTCCTATTTTGTTTGAGTTACGCAATGTTGGCTCATCTGATGAGATGCAGTCTTATTTGTCTTCTCGGCAAAACTTATACACTCGAGTTCGCCCTCGACATTTGGTTCAAAACCTGCTATCATAGGATAGATGTCAGTTCAAAAACTACAGTTGTTTCTTCGAAATATCAATTACTTGGATTTCGTTATTTTCAATAATATGATAGCATTTAAGACGAGAAATATTCTTAGAAACACAGAAAAAATATTAGCCATACTCAGCAAAATACTTTAGATAAAAGCCCATGGAAAGGGCAAGAGTTTCTTACATTAAAAAAAGAAGAAGAAAAATGACACAAAAAGAAGAAGCATAAAGTTTAATCGAAGTGGCGAATGTCTTTGATATCTCGAGGAGAGAAGATCGCCAGGTTGGAACCGTGCTCATCAAGACCGATAGGCTGGTGCGTGATCTCGGAGGCTTCTATGACCTCCATTTAATTCAGCTCACCAGAGTACCGATTTTCATCGGTCCTCACTTGCTCCAGCACCTCGTCCATAGACATCACTAGAGCCTGGATCTTCTCGAGGTCCTCTTTGTCCCCCTTGGATTGAGAGTAGAGAACCAGCTTGATTTAGATCCTGGGTTTCTCCTCCAGATATTGGCGCACCTTCTCGTAAACAGGAATTACCTGATGTCTCAGAGCAGCCTCGACGCGCAGCCTCTCCTTCCTCACTTCATGCTCCCGAGACTCCCTCAACCTCCTGGTTGTCGTCTCGAACTTGGAGTCTGCCTCGATCTTCTCCTGTTCCAACCTCCAAAGAAGAGAGTTGAGAACCTTCTTCTGGGCCTTCAGCTCCTCTAGCTCCTTGGAAAGAAGCTCACCACGAGACTTTTCGATTTTGGCCATCTCCATAGCTTGATCCTTTTCAGCCACTAGCTGACCGACTTGATCTTCATATACGTCGCATTTGCCTTTCAACTCGGCGTTCTCCTTCTTCTTCTTCTTCTGGATCCTGTTCTTCTCCGCCAATTTTTCATCCCGTCTATTGATCTTTGTCTCGTAATCCCTCACCATAAGATTGGCGTTCCCGAAGAACTAATCAGAAAAAAGGGAGAGCAAAGAAGATAGGCAGAGTGGCAAACATATCTAGGTGGAAATACGATACCCTCCAATGGCGCCAGCTCGAGTCATTTCCCGATACCGACCACGTTGAGAAAGTTCGTCTAATTCCGGCATCCCCTTTGATTTGAGCTTGACCTGACAAAACAAGCATGCTGGTGCCTCGTGGTCCCCAACAAAAGGTACCTCGGTAAGCTGGTAGCAAAAATCGATGAGTTGAGGATACTCCACCACCTCGTCACCTTGGAGGCAGGATCAAGCCCTTGAAGCTCTTCTTCTTGCAACCTTTCCTCTGGAAGCTCACCTTCCAGTGAAGGGTCCCCTAGATGCTCATCTTGAGGTTCCTCGGTAGTCACGACTATCTCGGTTCCGTCACCAGGCTCGAGTGGGGAATTCCTCGCAGAAGATGGCTCCTCAAGACGAGGAGAAAGACCTTGACTTCCCACCTCGTCACCAAGATGTTCCCCTGCTGGCAGTTCGGGGAGGGTTAAGGGCTAGGCCTGACATCTGGAACCCCTTTCGTTTGGCCGAGAAGTCCTCCTCCCTTTAGCAAGCATGTTCCCATCATAAGATCCCTCTCGACCATGGGAGGGAGTCCTTATCGAGGCAGCATAGGAAGGGAGGGAGGCAAGGTTTAGTTTGCCCATCCATTTTGTGTGAATCCTCGAGGAAAGAGTCTCGACTGCAGTCTCAGCTGCACATAGAAACGAAGTCTGTCAGGAATAAGAAGTTTTTAAAAAATATATCATATAATGAAATGCGTGTATTTAACTCGAATAATTCTGTTCAAGGTGGCTTGAACGCGGGCCTCACTGATATCAGGCCAATGCTGGTGACTTAGCGTCTCGATAGGTTCGACTTGCTCCTGGAAAGAATCGGAACCGCCTTAAGCCCACTTTTCGAGACGATCTGCAACAAAGAACAAAAAGATGAAAAACATCAGTAGAAGTGTTGTAACAAGATTCGAGATCGAACCGATATTACCATTGAAGTATCCATTCGGAATCACTGAAGGATCTTGAAAGGACGCCTCATTAATCTTCACGTAATAGTACGACCGGTTCCAGAAGTTCACTTTCGACGGCTTCCCGGTAATCACGTATACTTGGGGACCATCTTCCCATAGAAGAACCCGGTCTTTGCAGTAATTCTCGGTATTGTGATCTCTTCGAAGAGACGGACCGACATCTTTATGCCCAACTCGGCAGCCAAAACCGTCAACACTACCATAATCCTGATCCCATTTGCTGTATACTGACCGTGAGCGATCTTCCGTCGAGAACAGTAGGTGGTTAGGAACTCGGGAAGAGGTCATCAAAGTCGGCAGTTGTTGAACCACGACTCGTACACACAGGCGTATCCAACAGGAGGGGGCATGGTCTTTGATGAGAGGCGGCAATGAGGAACGAGAACCCAGCAGGCGGATCAGTTTGAAGAATGAGCTTACTTACACTCTTAAAAGAGGACCGCGTAGGAAGATGATTCTCCCACTTCTGGTTCTTCCTGGCACTAAATCGGCGCTCCTTCTCAGGATCGATCTCCTAGGAAAACTCGAGGTCAGTCCCCGTCCATCTCATTGGAAGGAAATCGGCCAGTTTGAAATCCGTCTCCTTCTCGGATGGATTTTTCTCTTTATCAGCCAAGCCGGCGTCTTCAACAAAGTTGGTTGCCTGTGCTGATCTATTCAAGGCTTCGCGTTCCATTTCATGAGGAGACATGTGACCACTCGCTTCTCGGTTTTCCAGCTCCATACTAAAATGAATGACGCTACGTTCATTATCGTTCAGCTCTGCCAAGTTGTCACCTGTCGGAGGTCTCAGATTCTCCATCCCTCCAAGCGTCAGTGCTCTCGGCCTTCCAATCAACGGAGAGTCCGAACTTTCAGAGGACGCCGAATCAGATGCGGTGGAGATCGACTTACCTTTCAAAGAGCAGCGGCGGATGGGAGTCATTCAGATCGAAATTATATAAACTAGAGAGAGAAAGAAGAGAGAAGGCAGAGGGGGAATATATTTTTCGATTAAGCAGCAGGAGAGAAATGAAGAAGTGAGAATCTTTCTAAGTATTTATAGAAAACTCGGCGCAGAAGACGAGCTGTCGCCATGATTAGGTCTACAGAACCTATAAAGAAGACACGTGTCCCACTAGCTCCATTACTCGAAAAGTTTGTCTACTCAAAATGAGTACATTTGGATTCCACGGGCTTGGAAATGGAACGAAAAACAACGACGTGCTGAAAAGATGACTCACGTGTGGAAACCCCAAGAAATGAACAAATCAGTGGCTACCGAGAAGATAATCCGCCGAGATCACGACTCAACAAACCCATTCATAGAAATTCACCGAAAACAGTAATGAAACGCTATTTCGATGAACTGGGGGGACTTATTGTTGGGGATAGATTACATCAACCTGGCAAAGGCCCATTAAGATGATATCTCGGCCCAAGAGCAAGATCAAAGTCGGCCCGTAAGACCTAGAACCGACTTTAGACATCAAGCTATTGTATATATATAGGAGAAGAGTTGGAGTTAAAAGAGGACATTCATACACATATAATCAGAGCAATCTAGAACTAAGGTTTATCATACAACTTTCTCTTGCTTTGTTCTTGATCAAAACTTCGACTTTATTCAATAAACGCCTTTGATCTGTTCTCAAATTCGCCTCTCTAAAAACCTACCATCAAAATCGACTACCAGACTAGGTATACCGATTTCAGATTCAACAATATAGGCGCAAAGATCATGTGGAGGTAGTTTCCTAAAACCATCTCAGAACCTAAAGGATATGGAGTGGTTCATAATTAGAGGGAATGGAAGGTGTGGAAGAGGTAGCGGTCCACAGGGTCGTCGATCCTACTAGGTCTTCAAGTTCTCATAGTCATTCTGGTTTTCTCCTTTATGTTCTGCTTTTAAATCAATGTGGCACTTTGCTTGCAATTATATTGTAACTTTTCTAGTATTTAATAGCAAACCTTTTGTCAACAAAAAACAGGGCGTGTCTTTTTTTTGTAACATCCTTCATTCATAACTTAAACGATTACATGGTTAAAATCAACAACGAAAATATGATATGCACTCCTTTTGGAAAATTCAAGAGAAAAATGATAATAAGTATAGAGACACAAAATTAGATAAGTTTGATAAAGAGTCAAAATTGGTTTCAAAGGAGCCACTCGCGAGTAATCTTATGGGACAAATACTGCGCCATTGAATTCTTCAGACATGGAAATAGTCATTGTATATCATACTTGGAATAGTCTTTGTATATCATGACGTTGAAGACTCCATAACCTCGGGTCTCGTGGACTGAGTCTCGTTGTATCTTTTGGTCCCAAACAAACCATTATACAAACAATCGGTTAGGATAATAACATTACACATTTGAAGCCAAGAGAAAGTACTTCTCATGGAGAGGAGTTTTGGTGGAGATATTCACTTCTACAGAGAGAAAGAAAGGGTGAAACAATCTCTCTTGGCCCCGGCATGAGAAAGTTTGAACAGCCTTTTCTAAAAGACCAATGGACTGCAATCTTCAAGCATTGAAAGAATCCGAGCTAAACTTCGAATTTGACAAACAATTGTACTTCTCAGAGGTACATGTTGATGATGAACTTTGCTTGATCTTGCTGGACTAAAACCAACGATTGCACCAGATAGACAAATCAATTCATCTATACCCAGAACATATGCTTCCTTTGATGGGGTTTTATCTTCACGTTCATAACATATCTTAACATCTGAGAGCAAGAGAACAGTAAGTATAGTCTATTCAATCGCAGCTGGGTTTGGATAATGGTAGAGAGAAAAGAAGTTTTAAGCCCAACGAAGAATAACAAGCAACCTTCACACCGGCATAAAGGTAAATGATCTTGACAATCTTTGGCAGAGAGGTTATGGCTAAGGCCAAACAAAATTTTCGGCTATCAACATTACCGTGTCGGAGCCAAATGGTTTTGTGGAAACCATAGTTAAACCACTCGTTGTTTAAAACTGTCCAGCATTGAATGGAATAGCAGAAGCCGGTAATTTCGGGTGTGAATAGTATTGACAATGAGAAGTGATGAACCTGCGGGTCTTCAGATATAGGTGAACTCGCCGTGAAGGTTGGGAGAAGAACACAGAACAGTCAGAAGTGAGCATCTTCGCTAGAAAGTTTGAGCCACTGATATACCATCGATTTTACCAGTTTTAACCATGGTATATAACTTTTTTAGAACCTATTTATTATCTTTAAGAGTTTTCAGGGTATTTACAGGTTCAGGTACGTTTTGCCGCCATATGATGGTTTTAGAGCATTTTGAAGATAAAGATATGAGAAACTCGTAGCTGTTCAGAAACCAGCCAAGAGTCGACATTCGGATGAAATGTCAATCACTGACAACCTCTTGTTTCAATCGATCGTGAGATGAGAGGTGTGCCAACTTGTTTGCTTGATCATGTCTGAGTAGTTTCTGTTGTTAGATTTAGGGATAATTAGGGTTTTGATGGATTAGCCAAAACTATAGATTTGCTAGGGTGAAACCATAATACATCCTTCATTAGAATTGCTATTAATGATTGTGTTCTAGAGTAGCTAAGTAGAACCCTGATTTTAGGATTGTAGACAACTACGACGATGGGTTCTTCACCAGAATAGATTCTCTTGAGCTAGGTTGCTAGCTACATGCGATATCTGGTATATTACGATTAGTGAACTTATCAATCGAAACACAACCCGAGGCATCAATTGACACTCAACCCGAGGCAACAATCGATAGACAAGCTGGAACATCGATCGACAGTTGGGCGAATGAAGATCACTGCAAGAGATTTGCGATTGTGACTGCTACTCTTCCACGGAGGAATATTCTTGTAGTGCAGCAAGATGAGTATGGAGTATACAGAGATGAAGATGAAAATGTACATGCACTGGATGGAAGGATCATCAATATTTTAAGGAGGATATAGAAGAAATATTGGAGATGGCAGATAAATCTGAAGGGAAGTATTTGAGCCTACCACAGTATGATTGGATGTTTTTAGATGCCAGAAATTTATCCTACACCCCCTCAACCACCAGCATCTGACAAATTCAGCAGAGTCCATTTCAAGGCTACTAGAAGATGTCCATAGAAATCAAGTCAGGATGTTTGATGAGTTCTACATGAAGATTGATGATATCTATTTTCCTCTCAACAACACCACTGAAGAATTATCTCCACGCATAGAAGAGCTACAGCTGAAAGTGGATTACACTCATGAAATCATTGAGAGACAGGAAGAGCAAAGAACCAGAAGAGAAGAAGCAATCAAGAGCTTTATTCGTACCTGGTTCGAGATGAGCAAAGAAGATGTTGTCACTTGTTTTCCAACAAGTAGCCACTTACCTCCATACTAGCCAACCACCTCCAAAAAGTCAAGCTAAATGACTATAACAAAGCACTTAATTGGAAGTAAACCATTGGTAAGTATTACTTAGTTTATTTTTGGGTAATTCTCTCAAATAGACTTTTTAAAGTTTTTGTCACAAAAAGAGCCTCCAAGGAGGATAATAACCAAAGTGTTTCATTAAAGAGGCAAAAATACTTTTATAACTTAGATATATAAATAAAAAAATAAAAAATAAAAAAATAAAAAAAATATAATTTTTATATAGTTTTGAATCATATGTTTTCAAATTAGAACTTTTTAATAAAAAATTCTTAATCAATTTTTTCTCGTTTTTTTTTTGAAATTTCTTTTTGAGATTCTAAAATGCTTTTTATAACTATTTTGAATTTTTGATATTTAAATTTTAAATTTTTTATTTTTTTAAATTTTAAACCTCAATTCCAAAACTCCCCCCTTTAACTCTAAACACTAAATCTAAATTAGTTAACTTTAGGGGTATAAGTGTATATTTATCTCTTTAATGAAATATTTTGGTCATTTTTCTACTTGGAGGCTATATTTATAACAAAAAAAAAATTAGGGCTATCCTAGGGTATTTGTCTTTAGTTTTTTTTTTTAATATATTTTACTGATATTTTGTTTTTATTTTATTGCAGGTCAAAAAAAAAAAACAGATCGGAGGAGACGACTGCGCAAAGCATGAACCGATATGACCGGACGGTATCGATCAACAAAACATCACGAGCATCAACCGATCGCCACTTAATTGGGTCGATCGACACTCATATCCATCGAGCATGTATATCATTTTTCCTTGTTAAATTGTGTACTTATGATCTATTTTTCTATTAAACTTTGATTGTATAACACTAGAGACAATGTTGTTTAAGTATGGGGGAAAGTTTACTTATATTTATGTTACTATTATAACCACTCTCTAGCACCATCTAGATTTATTGACTGCAAAGTGTATTAGATGGAAGCAACCGCAGTCGATCACTTGCCGCTAACATCCACACTTGCTTAGAATGTCTGGAGAAACCAAAGCTGGCTTCCAACCTTAATAAACTCAACTTGCATGTTTTGGGGCTTGGTATACATTGGAACGGAATCCTCCTGCAAGTCTGGAAGGTAAAAGGCCTTTATATGCTGGTTTCCATTTCAACTCCCTTCAGAATCTAATAATAAAAGATTGAGATGATTTTCTGAACGATGCAGAGGGGTAGGAAAATTTCCTATGACCTCATTATTCTAATTCAGACATAAATGATCACACATTGCTGGAAGCGAGGGGTAGGTAAGTTACCTATGACCCCATTATTCGCCTACACTTTGTCAAAAAAAAAAGAGAAAAAGAAATAAAGAACCGATAGGAAGATGAACATGATGGACTGCATCAACATCACTGTTCATTGGAATTGAGATACAGAAAAGAGATTAGAGGAGGGAAAGAATCATAATTAGACGGCATGTTTGTCTATATACTTGCTTGAATTGAGTCCTTGTGTTCAGTGATAGGCACTCCCAAGATGTAGCCTACACATTATTTAATGCAGAAATGAGGCCACTAGAGGGGTATGTCAGGCACTATCAATGGGGTTGTGTGCTTTATGGTATGGTGACTAAGCTAGAGTGTAGTATATTGAAACATCTCAGGTTAGTATGGATTCATTGCCACCTGTTCATTTTTAGATAAGTGAGATCAATAATCTAGAATTGTGTGAGTCATTGTTGTTTTCAAACTTCTTTCATAAACTACTCATGTTTTGCTTTAGGACAAGCAAAAGGTTAAGTCTGGGGGAGTTGATGTATCAAAGATTTTACCAGTATTTAACCATGGTATATAACCTTTTTAGGACCTATTTATAATGTTTGGAGTCTTTTTAGGGTATTTATAGCTTCATGTACATTTTGGAGCAATATGGTGATTTGGAGTATTTTGGAGCTAAAGATAGGAGAAACTCATAGCTGTTCAGAAACTAGCCAAGAGTCGACATTCAGACAAAATGTCAATTGATTACAACAAGGAACCCCTTGTTGTCGATTGACGGTGATGCGAGAGACGGGCCGACTTGTTTGTGGCCGACTTGTTCGTGTCCGACTTGAAGCCCAAATATCTATATATTTACAAAAATGTCCCTGGCCGACTTATACCTAATATTTATGTGCTCCACCATTGTATTAGGCAACATATGATTTTTACCATTCTCTTAATTCAAAGCATACAATTTTAAGTTTTTAGTAGTTTTGCAGAGAGATCCAAGACTCCTTTAGAGCTTGTATTGAAACTCCAATTTTTCTTACCTTATTCTTTATTTTTTGTAACACTTTTTTCTGAAACACTTTCTTACCTTATTCTATTTTATGCATTTATTCAGTTATTTTGATGCTTTGCTTGATCATGTCTGAGTAGTTTCCCTTGTAAGATTTTGCGATAATTAGGATTTTGATGGATTAGCGAAAACTATAGAATTGCTAGGGTGAAACCATAATACATCCATCATTAGAATTGCTATTAATGCTTTTGTTCTATATTAGCTAAATAGAATTCTGATCTTAGGATTGTAGACAACTACGACGTTAAGTTTTTCACCATAATAGATTCTCTTGACCTAAGTTGCTAGACATGCGGTAGCTGGTCTAGGAAGATCAGTGAACTTATCGAATATGATTGTAAAACCAATTGATACTGGAAAGGTAGCATCGATCGATGCCTACCTCGAGTTCACAAGCGAAAGCTGGAATATCAAACTTAGATAACTTATTAGACTCATATGCGAAAGCTGGATATCTATACATTAGAGTTCAAGTTCTATGATTGTCATTCACATACATACCCTAGCATTCTATATCTCTATAATCATGATTGCATGAAACCCTAGATCTAGCTATTTTCTTATCTTGCTTACAAACCAATCAATCAATCGAACAACTGCCTTGTTCTGCTTTATTTAATGCTTTCATAATTACTTACCTAGCTTAATCGCGTCTGTCGTGAGTTTATTGTGTGCCCACGCTCCAGATGGATTTGATCCCTAAGTACTACAATCCAACCTCTTATTTGAGAGAGTAAAGTTTTTCATAGAGTAATTTGAGTGATATCGGCCAAATTGTTCAGAGCCGTCAAGGCTTGTAGATCTGAGCGAAGAGGGAGATGCACCAGGAAGAAGACGGTGGTGGTATATGATGATAGTGGACATAATTCCTTGAGAATCTTTGATAAAACTTTTAGATCCGAAAGACCCAAATCGGAAAGCTAAAGCCATATAAGCCACAAAAGCCTCCTTAACAAAACCTAATTTCATATGTGAAAGAGAAGACATGAAAGCTTCAGTTGGCTTGAGACAAAAACGAGTTTGTTGAACCAACCAAGTCTTCGACGAAGAAGAAATAAACTAAGATTAAAATTCAGAAAAAGGAACAAGGAGAATACATACTGTGAGAAGCAAGTGAAGAGAGAAGAAGAGAAGACGCCAGCGAGCATTTGCTTCACCGGCGTCGGAAGGAGGACTAAGATTTGCTATCTTGATATCAGCATCAGGGAGAGAGCGGCTAGAACAAAGAGTCTATAAGATAATGACTGTTTTTTTTGGTAGAAAACTTTATGGGGATGTAAATATTTGTTAGAAAATTGCAAAAAAAAAATAATAATATGTTTTTCTTTGTATTTCAAATAAATAAAGGACTGACAAAAATTATTATAATACATATGTGTGCCATGAGATTTTGTTACCATAAGAGCCAAATAAATTTTTTTTTAATAATGATAAAAATTTAAAAGGTATCTAACAAAACCATTTTTATTTATAGTGTAATTAATATACAAAATTACAGATTTGTGTACTATTATTTTTGATACATAAAATTTTATAATCTTGTAAAAATGTCAAATAAATATTATAAAACTAATAAATATAACTGATTTTATGAAAGAGATAGATAAAATAATTAATGGATAAGGTAAAGGGCATTAGCTTTTAGATATTAATGTTAACTCTGAAAGAAAATTCTAACAAAAGCTCCAAATTACTACAGATAAATTTCATCATTAATTTTCATATTGAAGCCCATAATTTTTTGTAGTGTATATAAATAAGCAAAATAATCATTGATGTGTGAACCGAAATTCGCACTATAAGAAATGAAACATAGCTTTTTATAGGATCCGAATTCTCTGTGAGTACCAATGATTAGTGATCAAATAAATGAGGAAAATAAAGATAGACAACAAAACGAATTTAGAAAAAGTAGATCTTAATCTTGAACTTGTGTATGAGCGTTCCAAAGAGAAACACGTACTGGAATTTCATCTAGAAACAGGATTACAATGGAAATCAGATAACCTTCATTAAAACCTAACTAAGTTTGCTAGTGTAACCATCTATGTTGAGAAGATTTATGTGAGTTGCAGCTTGTTTAGCAAAAGACAAAAGAAAGATGTGAAAATGGTTTTTGTTGATTTTGGATTGGACCTTATGAAAAGTTGCCTATGTACCCCTTTTTGAGGCTCAATCGGAACGTAGTTCAATTTACAAAGAGTTGAACAAGACATCAAACTCTTTTGGCGATGTTCGTCTAGTAATTGAGTGCAAGCCATAGAAAACTAATCAGGTCGAGAATAATGCCTAAGGTTTCTAAGTGCATAGAGTTTAAGAGTCTAAAAAATCTTCTCTTCTCTTTCCCGGATGTGCTTATATATGCTTCCAGAGTCGGCCGTTTTTCGTTATTGCCATTATTCATGTTTTTCCTCTCGGAAGATTTTACCTTATCTATTCGAGATTTGAGTATATCCTAAAAAATCTTCCATTTATCCACTTTATCCTTATTCTTTTCAAATCCAAGTAAACCGACATTGTGATCTGGGATGGTTCTCAATCCAAATCATAAGTGGGATTTCATTTTGTTGTAGGTCATTTTGGACAGTTTTATGACTTACGCGTTTTTAGGATTTTCATCGGAGAAATAATCAACTTGTCTGATTTATGGGTTTTAGTGTTGTGGATCTACGAAATGATGAATATCATTTCATTTTTTTTTAACATGATGGTGTTAAGTTAACCGTTCTTGACTGAACTTTTGACTAAACTTTTAAGAGAAAACAACATATTACTTGTTTTCTTCATAAAATCTCAACAGGAACTCCGATTGTGATGAAATGAAAGACATTTTGAACAAGATTCAAAGGAGAACATGATGAGATACTTATGGGCAATTAGGAATGAGGAGAGAAGGTAGATGAGAGATGATGAAGGAAGAGAGAGAGAGAGGAGAAGGGAGAGGGGAAAATGAGGAGACGAGAAGGGAGAGGGGCAAATGAGGAGGAGGGAAACATTGAAGTGATGAGAGAGGGAGTCGGGCGACGTGGACTGGAGATGGGATATTTTGACCGGAGATGGGCGACACTGAGCTTAGGAGAGAGAGAGAAGGGCGACATTAGAGCTGAGAAGAGAGGACATTAAGCCTTTTGTAGTTCATTTTGGAGTTAAAATTCCTATGATCTGTTTTCCAGTAGAAACTTTGGTGGCCTCAAGATTAGCCTTGTAGGCTGTTTGTTTTGGATTTATAAAATCACAGTTTATCTATTTTGAAAATCGCATAGTGCAGCTATATGCAGAAATACAAAGAAAGAGTATGAGTTGTAATCTCATTTCTGACTCTCCGCATATCATGATACTTGTCGTTGTGTAAGATGAGAGTGTTCAAAGGCTTTGCGTTTGCAAAGCTTCATGAAAGTACAAATATAAACAAATGGACATATTTTGGAATTTCGTATTGGGTTCTTTGATCCTATGCCATGAGATGTTTGACCAGTGTTATGGGTTTAGCGCAAGACCTAGGCTTACTATTGGTTTAAGGTTTGCAATGATAGTTTTGGCTTAAATCACCCGTTGCGGTTTTGACCTGATTTTGTTTCAATTTTGAAGTCAGGGAAAAGTTCTCGGCTTATGTGACTTGCATTGATCGGGAACCGATCATCTCTCCAAAGACAAATCTAGGACCGCAAGAAGGGTCTTTGGAAGATACTGACCAAAATTTTTGATTTCTTTTATAGTGCGCTATTATCCTTTTGTCAGATGTTTTAGTGTCATCTCTATGGAGGGAGATGGATAAGTCTGTTTAGGACGTTAAAGTTTGTTTCTTGTGATCATCAACAAATGGAATTGTAAGTGTTACCATTTGAGTTTGAGACTTCGCGAAGGGTTTGCTTTTGATAAGATGTGCGTATGACTGTTCGATTTTCCTAGATGGAACTTTAATCAAAGAAGATATTTTGTCGAAAGCCAGTTCTTCAAGTGTTTACGACATCTCACGGTACTAAAGAGTAGGTTTTTCTTTCGAGTAAAATTTCACATTATAAGAACTCGTTTAGAGAAATTTTTGTGTTTGGCACGAAGGTCTTATTCAACCTTGTGGCTGGGAAATACTTCGGTTTGTTTGTGGAGGTTTTGCAGCCGAAATTCGTTTGTATAGCGAATTAACTGAAAGCGTCTTTTGTATAGAAGTTTTCCTTCGTATGCCACCTTACTGTTTGAAATGTTTGCAGGCTTAGATATTTTTTTGCGGTGGCGCAAAGGTTTTGTCTTGATCTTATGACTGAGAAATGTTTTGGTTTGTTTGCGGATGTTTCGCAGCAAAAACTGTTGTTTATGTTATGTTAAGTTGTTTGATCGAGGAAGTGGGACCAAGGGGTCGCGTAAACTTATCCCTGGAAAAAAATGTTTTCTTCACCGTATTTTATGAAGAGTTGGCATTCGGAGATTTATTTTGTTTATTTATAGGGAGGATGTTTCGTATAGCTTTAGGAGATTTGTGACGAGTATTTCCTCATTTTCTGCGTTTCCAGGTGAAGCATTGCATATATGATATACTTATGCATGTGGAACTTGGTCACTTGATGATAAGTTCATATTTTATGTTAACCTTTTGGTTGTTAGGACTGAGTTTTGTTATGAATACTTTATCGTATGATTTCTGTTTTTGGGTTATACGAAGATTGTTTGTGTAGTCATCACTCGGCGTTTATTAGAAGAATCGCGGATTGTCATTATGCCGTTGAGTGGTTGGATGGAGTGTTGGTTGCTGATGTCACTCAAATTACCCTAAGGAGTGACTTTAATCTCTCAAATAAGAGGTTCAGTTTTAGTACTTAGGGATCGAATCATTAGGGAGAGGGGGCACACAATAAACTCAAGCAGTAGAGATTAAGCTAGGTAAATAGGTTATAAAATAGTAAACAAAGTAAAGCACGTCCAATAAGGTACTTGTTCAGTAAATTGATGAGTTGTTTGATGGAAGGATGGTTTGCTAGATCTAGGGTTCAGTAAATCAGGATTATAGTGATATAGAATACTTAGGCTGTCAATACTAGAACTCGAATTCTAATGTAAAGATATCCAGCTTCCGCATGCGAGTCTTATGTTTTGACTAAGTCCAATATCTCAGCTTCCGCTTGTTGATACAGATCGAATGTTGATCGAAGCTATGAGATTATGTCGATCGATGTTTTCTTAGACAGACCTTAACGAGTTGATCTTTAGGGTTACTAGTCTTAACTAAATCAAATGTCGCTTGTTTCTAGCAATTATAGCTCAAGGGAATATATTCTGGTGCAAAACCTACCGCCGTAGTTGTCCACAATCCTAAGTTCAGGGTTCTAGTTAGCTACTCTAGAACACAAGCATTACAAGTAATTCTTTGAATTATATCTATCACCTTAGCAGTTCTATAGTTTTGGCTAATCCATCAAGAACCGTAATTAACCCTAATCCTAACAGCTGAATCTATTCAGACATGATAGTTGTCACAGAAAACCATAGAAAAATAGATATAAAATAGAATAACAAAACAAATGGAATTCCAAGAGGACTCTGAAGGAGTTCCCCTCTTCTCTCCTAACCTAATAGAAAACCTAAAACAATAGAATAGAAAGCATGTAAGGCGTAGCCGTCAACAATTGCTTAGAAAACATAGAAATATGGTTTACGTCATCCAGGGGTATTTTGGTAATTTGTGGTGGTGTATGGGCTTAAGTCGCTCTTCAAATATACTTGGCCCGCGCTTAAGCATCAGTTTCGATCGACACCAAGGCTGTGTCATCGATCGACGTTCCTTCATCTCCTTGAAAGCTCTCTCTCACGAGGCAGACTTACCACTCTTCGGTAAAACGTGCTAACTTCTGTTATAGAATGATGATTGACGTCAAACCGTTGGAATTGAAAAGCTAACTCAAAGATATATATTGTGTCAAAATATCAGCTAAAACGCACCATCGGAAGGTCTCCATCAATAGCTAAACATTTCTAACGCAAATGTGCAGTTATGCACCTAAAAAGCTCCATAATCACTATATTTCTCCAAAACCTACCTGAGTTTGTAAATACTCTAAAAATACTCCAAATTGTAGTAAATATATCCTAAAACACTCATAAACCATGGCTAAAAGCGGGTAAAATCCATGGTATATCAACTCCCCCAGACTTGTCATTTTGCTTGTCCTCAAGCAAAACATAGAGTAGTCATGTGAAAGAGGTTTGAAAACAACAGGAACTCACACAATTTTAAACTCACTATCATCACCTCTACAATATTGCAAGCCACATCAAATCAATTCCAACTTTGGAAGTATTTTATATACCTTATCCTAGCCTAGCAACCAAATCCATCTAGACACAACTTAGCTAATACTGTCTTATTAACCCCTCTGCTAACCTCATTTCTTACATATAAACAAGGTGTAGGCTTTACCTAAGGGGTATCGATCAAAGGACACATGGACTCTTACTCAAGCAAGTATCTGAACACACATGTAATCTTCTATGATCCCTTTCTTCCCTTTTTATCTCTTCTGTGAATCTCTTTATCTCAATTCCAATGAAAAGTGATTCCAATGCAGTCCATCTTGTTCATTTTCTTTTTTCTTTCTTTTTGAAAAAGTGTAGCGAATAATGGGGTCACATGTAATTTATCTACCCCTCGTTTCCACAGTGTGTGATCATTCTTTTGTGAATTAGAATAATAAAGTAACATGAAATTTTCCTACCCCTCTGCATCTTTCAGGAAATCATCTCAATCTTTTCTTTCTCTAGATGCTGAAGAGAGAGAGAAAAGAACCAGAAACACCCAGACTTTTACCTTCCATACTTGCAGGAGGAATCCAATCCATTGTATAGCAAGACCCAAGACAAGAAAACTAATTTCAATTAGGTTGGAGGTCACCTTCGGTTCCTTCAAACATTCCCAGCAAATGTGGTTAACTGGTAGGTGATCCACTTTTGTATCTCTAGTACACTCTGCAGTCAGTAAATCTATGAATGGTGTTATAGAATGGTTAGATAATAAGTAAAAATTAAAAATTTCATCATCCCCTTCTTGAATAAATAAAACTCAATATAACTCATAATAATAAAACTCAAAATAAAGCACAATATCAGTAGAACTTCCCCTAGACTTAAACAACACTGTCTTCAGTGTTATGCAGTCTAATATTGGTGGGAAAATAAACCATAAATACTAAATTTAACAAGGTTTTGCGAGTATACATGCCATTGATGTGAATATTGATCAACCCAGTTAAGTGGCGATCGATACTTGTAATGCTCTATCGATCGATACGATGGCCAGTCGTCGATCGATTCTGGTGCAGAGATCGTCTTCCTCGGACCTGTTTTTTTGTTCCTTAAAATAAAAGAAATACAAAAAATCAGTGATAAATGAAAGTAAAATAAATTTAAATTATCTGTTTTTTTCGAGAGACAGTTTTCTGCTACGGTGTCAGTGGGCGGTGCTGCTACAGTGTCGCTCAATGTTCTTGATATAATGTCGATCGATATTCTTGCTACAGTGTCCCTCGGCGCTGCTGCTACAGTGTCGTAGTCACTGCTCATTTTTCAATATAAATAAAACACCAAAATCAATATAAAAGTATATAAAACCAAATTTAAAACTTACCTAACAATGGGTTGCCTCCCACTCAGTGCTTATTTTCAGTCATTAGCTTGACTTCTGGAGATTATATTCTGTCTGGATGAGATTGATAACCTGCTCCAAAACAATTCTCAATGTCTACTCTTTGAAGCTTCATCACTCTTTTTGTGAAAGCCTACATAGAGTCTTCTCCTTCGTCTATCATCTCAGCAATAAGAAGTGCTCAAAGCTTTGCAAATGGCTGTGAAAAGCATCTGCTGTGCACTCTGGATTTCCTGACACCATCTGAGAATTGGAAAATCAATAATAACTGAGGACATCCCTTGGTTCTTTTTCTTTTCTTCCAATTACTCCTCTTCGTTCCCTCAAACTTGTTTGACCGCGTGGTGGTGCCTCCATCAAAAAGATTTTGACACACTTCAAACTCTTTCTGGTCTGATATGCGATGGGTGTCGATCAACAATGAAGTGGTAGCATTGATTTATGATATCTAGTTGGTGTCGTTTGATACTGCCACTGGTCGACGTTGGTTTTAAATCTTAACCCTCTCTGAGAAGCTTCTGCATGTAAAGGATCATCAAATACCCCAATGTAGGAATCTAAATGCACACTTCTATCTGGTGGGATAGGAAATTCAGCTTCAAACACAGCGCAGGGAACCACAAACTTCACAGGGTCATGTATCTTTTGCGAATCCCAGTAGCTTCATCGGCGCATATTAGTGGTCTTAGATGTTCGGGGACAGCAAGGTGCAAGGTCTCATACTTGTGCATTCTCTCCTTAATCGGTTCCATCTCAACTGTGTGTCCTGGCAGTTCGTCCAGCCATGGGTGTCGATCAATGCAATCGGATGGGTGAAGATCGATGCTATATGGTGGGTGGCGATCAATGATATAGGATGGGTGTCAATCGACGATGTAGGGTTGGTGTCGATCTATCTCATCATGTTGATGGCTATTGAAGGTAGCCTTTGGCGAAGTTTCAAGATCTTTTCCTGAAGTGTGGTGATCGTCATCAAGCTTCTGCTCTGAGTCAAGTCATTCTTCCAGCTCCAAAAAGTCTTCCATAGTGACCTCTTTGTCAAAATCAAAATATTCAAGTTGTTCACCATCTTCTAGGTCCAAAAAATCTTCTAGCTTTAAGAAATCTGTCATGGTGATCTCTTTGTCTACATCTTGGGTAAGATAACAACTTGATACATCATTGCTCTTCAATTTCGAGTCTGCAATGTCTTGAGTACAACTCGATCTTTCAGGGATTTTGAGTGGTGTCGATCAACAACTGGTGTCTATATCGATCGATGCTGAGGCGATGTTGATCGATGATGAGGTGGTGTTGATGATCGATGCTGAGGTCGTCGTGTCGATCGATGTTGAGGTCGGATCATGTTGGGGTCAAAAACAGTTCTCTCGAAAACACCGACTAAGGTTACAATTTCTAGAAGTAAATTATCGAAAAAGTAGTTTGGAAAGAACAACAGCACCTCGAACCTAGGTCGTCATATGGCGACCAACACTCGGATTGCACGGGTTGCCATATGATGACCTGCATTTGCAGTGCACGGATCACCATATGACGACCCACACTCGCAAAGCACGGGTCGCCATATCTTGCAGTGTATGAGTTGCCATATGGCGACCCGTACTCGCAAAGCACGGGTCGACATATGGAAACCTGCTCTTTCAAAGCATGAGTCGCCATATGGCGACCCGCACTTGCAGTGCACGAGTCGCCATATGGCAACCCGCACTCTCAAAGCAGGGGTCGCCATATGGCTACCCGCACTCGCAAAACACGGGTCGCTATATGGCAACCTGCTGACCAAGATTACGGGTTGCCATATGGCGACCTGAACCCGTACAACCCGGGTTTCCATTTGGCGACATAGACCCACACGGTCCGGGTTGCCATATGGCGACCTAGACTCTCTGAGTCTGGGTCTCCATATGGCGACCTAGGCTCTCCAAGTCCGGGTTGCCATATGGCGACCTAACCCTTCAAAGACTGGGTCTCCATATAGCAACCTCAGCTCTCCAAGCCTGGGTCGCCATATGGCAACCTGTGTCTTTCCTTGGTATTCCTCTTCGAGTCAACATCGAAATACTTTTTGTTTCATCTCAATCGGAGTTATTGTTGGAACTTTACGATAAAAATCGCAAAGACTCGTTTTTTGTATAAATTCCTGATCATATAAAACGGCAATGGTTGGCTTAACGCCAAAATTGCCTAAGCTATACGAGAAGTTTGAACCATGCTTAAAATTGACGTTGTATCAAAGACTGTCTCTCAGAGAAATCAGAAAAATGCTCAAAGTCGAAAAAACGGCCCGAGAAGCCTAAAACGTGACTAAAGGCCCACTTACATTTTCATACCAAACCAAGCCCAGTGGTGTTACGATAGTCTATCTTTAGTCACACAAAGATAAATATCTAGAAATCAGAAGATAAATATAATGTTTTCGAAGATAACCATGAAGATCGAGAGAAAAAGGAATATTCCTTGAAAGGGGATAAACTCGACTTAGGGAAAAAAAGGAAGAGATAAACCGCCTCAAGAGGCATATATAAGAAGAGATAAGATGAAGGCGAAGGGGACGAAACATTAGATCTAGAAAACTACTGTTAGCTTTAGGAGAACTTAGAATCTATGTGGCTAGACTAGTAGTTCGACAATTAAAACGTTTTTCTACTTTGTTCTTTTGTTCTCCATTGCTGGCGATTTCTGTCTATTTCATTATGGCTGAAACTTTGTAACTCTATGATTGTCAATCAATAAAATGCCTTAGTGCAATTTACTTTCGATATTATGTTATCTCTCTCTCTTCTTTGTTTTGTGTGTTTACGCAGATAATCTGGGACCTCTGGGAAAGTTGGATCTTTTAGACTTGCCTTAAGATCACAAAATCGACAGTGTGAATTTCGGTTCCCACAGTTTCGTGCTAGAAGGAGGGGGGGGGTTGGATTCTTTAACTCTAAAAACTACTGAACTGATAAGAAAGAGATATGCCTAATCCAACAGGCAGTAACATCATCTCCTTCAAGGAAAGGGCAACGGCCGATCAGGTCAAAACCCATAACGACCTCCTTGTCGTCAAGTTGACGATTCAAAATATTGATGTCACTCGGATATAAGTGGACACCGGAAACTCGGCTGATATCATCAAGCGTACCGTCGAGAGGATGAAAATCGTTCTATCCAGAATCACGGAAGACCCAAGTCTGCTATTAGGAATTTCTGGGGAAGCAACTATGACTCTCGGAACAATCACCCTCACGGTCGGGGCGGGAGTATAACAAGAACTGTAGAGTTTTTGGTCGTTGACTGACCCTCATCGTATAATGCGATCGTAGTAACCCCATGGATAAATTCAATGCAGGCGGTGACATCGACCTACCATCTATGTCTCAAGTTTCCAACACCACATGGAATCGAGAAAATCTTGGAGAATCGAAAAATATCGCAAGTCTGTTTCGCCGCATAACTAAAACGAAAGAGCTCGTCATCAGAGACTCCTTCCAACAAGAAAAGAAAGTCTTCAATTGACGACAATGCCTTAGGACCAAACGAAACAATTATCTTTTGGCAGTCGCGAGTAGCCGAGGCACTCGAGGGAATACGCGAACCAACATGTGAACAAGTGGTCTCAGTATGCCTCAACGAAGCATTCCCAGACCGCTGCATTGAAATCAGCGCTAATCTTCCCGAGCGCTTAAAAACGGAGCTTATCGCATGTCTAAAAAGAACTTACACACGTTCGCATGGGCCGCAAAATACATTCCATGGACTGACACCAACATTACATGTCACAAACTTAATGTCGATCCAATTTTCAAACAGGTCAAACAGAAAAGACGAAAGTTGGGTCCTGAACGGACTTCCGCAGTTAACGACGAGGTAAAAGAAAACTCCTCAAAGTCAGATCCATAACAGAGGTAAGGTATCCTGACTGGCTTGCTAACCCAGTCATCATCAAAAAGAAAAATGAAATGTGGTGAGTCTGCGTTGATTTCACCGATCTCAACAAAGCATGTCCAAAGGATAGTTTCCTACTGCCTCACATCGATCGGCTGGTCGAAGCAACGGCATGAAACAAATTTTTGTCATTCATAGATGCTTTTTCCGGGTACAATTAGATCATGATGAACCCCCGATGATCAGGAAAAAACTGCGTTCATAACCGGCCGTAGTACTTACTGTTACAGAGTAATGCCATTAAGCCTTAAGAACGCTACTGTAACCTATCAGCGATTGGTTAACTGAATGTTCTCTGAACAACTCGGAAAAAACTATGAAGGTATACATCAACGACATGCTCGTAAAATATCTTGAGGAACAAGACCATGTCAACCATCTCCAAGAATGCTTCGAGAGGTTAAACCTACATAACATGAAACTGAACCCCGCAAAGTGCAGATTCAGGGTAGAATCAGGAGAATTTCTGGGATACCTCGTAACCTTTTGGGCGATCAAGGCGAATCCAAAGCAGATCACCATGTTGATCGAGATGGCATCCCGAAGAACAAAACGAGAGGTGCAGAGGTTAATGGGTAGAGCCGCAACACTCAATCGTTTTATCTCACGGTCAATGAATAAATGTTTACCTTTCTATGACACCTTGAAAGGGAATACAACTGAGTGGACCGAGGAGTGCGAGAAAGCTTTCCAACAGTTGAAGCACTACCTTGCAACTCCCCAGTGCTTGCAAAACCCATAGAAGGGGAGCCCTCTTTTCTGTATATCGCAGTATCCATAACAGCTGTAAGCGGAGTCTTCATCCAAGAAGAGCGAGGTGAACAAAAGCCCATTTTCTACGTAAGTAAAACCCTGCTGGATGCAGAGACGTGTTACCTGCTAATGGAAAAACTGGCTCTCGCGGTCGTAATGTCACCCCGAAAACTGAGGCTTTATTTCCAATCTCATACGATTGTGGTACTCACATCATTTCCTCTGCGAACGATATTGCATAGCCCCAATCAATCTGGAAAACTAGCAAAGTGGGCAGTCGAGCTAAGTGAATACGATATCGAGTATCGAGCGAAAGCTTGCGCAAAATTGCAAGTTTTCGCTGACTTCTTGGTAGAACTCCCCACATGGTGTTGACTTGGTGTGTATTTTGTTCTAGCAGGGTAATGAATATACTAAACAATCAACTGTCAAATTAAACCTAATCTTAACACACTCTATAATACTCTTGTCAAAAGAGATCATGTGTAGTACTTAGATATCGAATCCACAGAGAGCAAAGGCACACAATAGATTTCTTATTTCTAAAGACTAAGCTAGGTGAATATATATATTAGTAATGAATAACCAGATTAAGGAAATTTTCCTTTACAAGAAGTAGGATGCAATATGGAAATATGCTACTAATGCAAATATGGAAATATTCTAGATGTAAATATAAATATGCTACTAATGCAAATATGAAAATATTCTAGATGTAAATATAAATGTAAATATGCTAGATTTAGGGTTTCAAGTTATATGAATTATAATGGATAGGAATCACGTAAATGTAAATATTCTAGAACTCAAATACTAACTATTCTGACCTTTTTAACTCTAACTCTCGTATGCGAGCAAAAGGAATGACCATCGATCGATGGCTAAGGCTTGGTGTCGATCAATGGTGATATCATAAGGAAGTATGGACGAGATTTGATAAGTCCACCTGACTTATTAGACCAGCTCTCGCATGTATCTAACAACCTAGTTCAACAGAATCTATTTTGGCACAGAACCTACTCTCGTAGTTGTCCATGTCCTATCATCGAGATCCTAGTTAGCTACTCTAGAATTCAAGCATTAAGCACAACTCAATTGATGGATATTAACTTAACACAACGATCTTATTTTTGGGCTAATCCATAGATGCTATCATTCAACCCTAAATCTAATTAGTAACTACTCAAGCATGATCTTTGTCACATAAATCATAGATGAATAGAATAGATATGAAATAAAATATAAAAACCAAAAGAGTTCCAGGAGGACTCTGAAGGAGTCTCTCCTTTCTCTCCTAATACAATATGAAAATAAAATGCTCTGTAAAACTATGTGTATATTCTAATTGTTGTCTCCCTTTTTGTCTCTCAAGACATAAATATAAATATAAAAACCCTAAATCTAGGTCAAAACTCATTCAGGGTATTTTTATCTTTTTGGCTTGGGCTTTGATCATCGATCAATGGCAAGTATGATGCATCGCTCGCTCTCGAGCTTCAATCATCGGTCGACGCCAAGTGTGATCCAATCGATCGATGGCTTCGTCGACTACCTAGATGATAATCTACGGATTCTTCTCTTCTAAAGGTTCCAAAAGCTCCAAGTATCTCATATATGTCCAAAACGTTCTTGGACATGTAAATACACTAAAACATAACCTAGACACACATAATAGACTCCAAATAGAGCCTATAATATGGCCTAAAACTGGTAATAAATAGGCTATATCAGGTGCACAACGAACCAAGAGTTGGATTCAACCTGGACACTCCAAGTTGATGGGTCGTCATCCAAACAGGGCTCCAAGATCGGAATCCGACTGACTTCACTAACATGGGAAGTATTGGAACAATCATTTCGATTGATTTTCACGGCTTCCAACAATGAAGCCGAGTATGAAGCTCTCATTGTTGGCTTACAACTGGCTCGCGGCCTGAAAATATGCAACATCCACGCGTATTGCGACTCACATCTGGTAGCAAATCAGTACAGTGGTGAATACAAGGCAAGAGACGAAAGAATGAACGCCTACTTGAAGGTTGTTCAGGACTTAACTCAAAGCTTCGATCAATTTGCTCTGACACGGATCCCTCCTTGGAGAACGCCCATGCAGATGCGTTGTCTGCACTAGCGTCTAGATCAGACCCGGGTCTAAGCAGGGTAATCCCCATGGAATTTATAGAGGACCCTAGCATCGGAACACCAATCATTGTGAACTTAATTGACCCACAGGACGATGACGCAAACAAAATTGATACCCAACCGGAAAAGGAACATGAACAAATCGAATATGGGTTCAACAAACCATGGATGCAGACAACCCTAGCATACATCGTAGACGGAACACTCCTGGCAGAGAAATGGGCGGCCAGAAATATTAAGGCCCAATCCTTCCGATACGTATTGGTAGAAGGAGAACTCTACAAATGGAGATTCTCCTGACCCCTTTATGACCTGCGTAGAAGGAGAGAAAGCGCAAGCGATAATGGGAGAAATTCACTCTGGATCATGCGGAAACCACTCCGGCGGAAAATCCCTCGCAGTCAAAATTAAACGCCAAGGTTACTACTGGCCAACAATGATCAAGGACTGCGAGAATTTTCCACGAAAATGCAAAAAATGTCAAAAACACACTCCCACATCCATCAACAAGACGAGGTCCTCTCGTTAATTTCGACACCATACCCATTCATGTGATGGTCCATGGACATCGTCGTTCTGATGCATAGATCTAAACAGAAACGCTTCTTGCTCGTCTTAACCATTTTTTTCTTGAAATGGGTGGAAGCAGACTCCTATGCGAGCATCAAATACTCTCAGGTCAAAAGCTTCGTATGGAGAAACATTATCTGCATGCATGGCGTCCAATACAAAATCGTAACAGACAATGGATCACAATTCATCTCAACTAGATTCAAAGTCTTTTGCAAGAAGTGGAAAATACGATTGACCAAATCAACTACCAGATACCCACAATGCAATGGACAGGCTGAAACTATTAACAAGGCCATTCTTGATGGACTCAAAAAACGCCTAGACGCCAAAAAAGGTAAATGGGCCGAGGAACTAGAAGGAGTCTTATGGTCGCATCGAACAACTCCTAGACGAGCAACAGAGGAAATCCCATTCTCCCTCATTTACAGAGACGAATGCGTGGTACCGACGGAAGTCGAATTTCCCAGAGTACGCAGAAGGCTACTCCCATAGCGCAAAGATTTGAACAAACTAATGTTGTTTGACGACCTCGACCTAATAAACGAAGGTCGAGATCAGGTACTACAATTCAAACATGCGCAGACGGAGGTTCAAAGAAGGAGATCTAGTCCTATGAAAAGTCTTCCAAAACACTGTCGAGCTAAACGCAGGAAAACTTGGAGGAAAATGGGAAGGACCGACAAAATCACAAAAGTAGTGCAACCGGGTGCTTATAAAATCACTAACATGCAGAACGGCAAGGTTCCTAGAACCTGGAACGCGATGCATCTAAAAAAATACTATCACTAAGCATTCACTTAAAACTGAACTACAAGACGGCTTGATCCCCAGCAAGGGGTACGGGTTCAGCTGTCCCCCCTCTCTAAAAAAGGGGGAGGGGGTACGTATAAGTATACTCGTATACTCTTAAAAAGTTCAAAATATCTGTTCATGTATGTTAGAACCGAGTTAGTCTAAACAATTAAGTGAGACAGAACTCGTCTGTGGATTTTGACGGAAAGCGTTTATTCGATAGATGATTTAAAAGAGGGGGAAGATATCTAAACAAAGAAGGCCGATGATCGGCGAGTAGATCAGAAAAGTACAAAGCGGTTGTACAAAGTGGTGGTATTAAGTATGGAAAACCCTAGCTCCAGCCGTCCCCTTCTTTGTTCTCTTCTCTTCCTCTTTATAGTTGATGCCTTCCTGTTAATGTCTCGAGTCGGTCGCCTTAATGGGCTTTCGTTCGGTGGGCCGAACAAGTAACTCGTCTGATCGAGCTTTTTTAGCCAAGCCGCTTGTAGTCAATGCGGCGACTAAGTAATCTAGAGCCAAGACGAGTAATCTCCAAACTCAAAATTGTCTGGAGTCAAGCCGGTTTATGAAGCTCTTCGTCGCCTGGCTGACCCTGGATAATGGTTGGGCCAGTTTTTCGATGGGCCTTGCAGGGGTGCAATCCATCTCCTACAATAAGTCCCCCCAGTTCACTTGTGGAGAGCATAGCGAAGCCCTGGTGAATTGATAATTCGGGTTTGAAGAAAAGATGGTCGGACTTTTTTCCGCAAAACAGCTTGTTCAGTCGTTAACTCGCGTTGATAGACAGCGAGTTAACGGCGTAGCTTGCATCGCTTGTGCGTTTTTCTCAATGTGTTGTTTGCAAATTAACTCTTCCCGAGATGAGATTGTTTCTCGAGGTTCTCGTATCAGCCCTCCACTGCATCTTGAGGTTTTCCCGCCGGTCTGCACTCTTCGTATGATTGGGCTCAATTTGGATTGGTTTAGATGTTGACCAGCTTCTGGTTTACGGTGGGAAATGGAAGTGCCGCGAGGAGGCCATCGGTTTGAAACGGGAGGGGAACCGTCACGTCGTGATTCATGGGTTTCGTGGGTCGCTGAGGCCCATCTTAGGCCTGGCTACACCTAAACATTGTTGTTGGGGAAACGCGCCCTTCTTCCTCTATAAATACTGAGCGCTGCGATGGCTCTGTCATTCCCCATCTGTATTCACATGTAATTTCTCTCTCTGCCTCTTCTCTCTCAACTTCTCTCTCTAAGTTCGTTGTTTTAGATTTAGCATTCGTCTCCGCCACATCATGCCTCCGAGAAAGTGATTGACTCGTGAGAAGAAAGGGAAAGCAGTTGGCACCGGATCCGATTCTCCGGTTAGCGGCGTCGCGCCTCCTAGTGATTCTGAGAGGCTGCATCGCGAGGCGCTGACGGACTTGGAGGGGCTGACCCTGTCTCAGCGTCTTTTAGTCGACGACGACGAAAGATTTTTCTGGGAGGAACACGACGGCGATTCAAGAGAAAGCGAGTCACGAGATTCGGGGAGTAACTCTATGGACGAGAGAATGGATGGGACGGACTTCTACCCGACGTGTTACTCGCCCGAAGCGTTACTCGCCTGACGCGTTACTCGCCCGACGTGTTACTCGCCCGATGCATTACTCGCCCGACGCGTTACTCGCCCGACGGGTTCTTTGAGAAACTCCCGTGCTACTGCACTCTCCTAACGTGGAAGGACAGGAGTGGGGCAAGGTCGAGGTGACAGGATCGACTCCAGGCAGAGTCCGAAAGCTCTTGAGGGACTGCAGATCTAGACAGGTAATGTTCCTTATCCCGACTTACGAAGAGAGGCTGTGGTCGCCTCCAGTGGGATACCAATGCGTATACGAGTCATACTTCCAGCCAGATACCAAACTATGGTTCCCCATCCCCCGGCTGATTACCTCGTACGTCTTTCGGCGAGACGAGGCGCTTAGTTAGTTTGTGAAGGCTCATATTGGATAGCTGTAGTGTTGATGGTACCGGCTGCTGGGAAAGATGTCTTGATGAATGTCCAAGCCTTTGAAGAGTTAACTTGCCTGAAGCCACTACCTCATGGAATTTTCTCAGCGAAGATGCGACCGAACTACAACATCCTGACCGGTCATCCGAACAAGACTAAGGGCTGGAATCGCTGCTACTTCTTCATCAAGTCGGATAAGGCTGCATTTGAGGATCCGCCCCGAGAAGATTGTCAAGTGCTTTGGAATTTCAGAATCGGTAGATTGAGCTCGATGATAAACTTGTCCTACTCTTGATCCTACCTGCTATTCTTTGCATTTTTCTTTTCTCTAGTAGATCATCTGAAGGTCCTTGATTACCCAAACAGTATTTTCGACAATGGGCGAGCAGTCGCTGCGCAAAGCCATCAGCGTTGGCCAGACATCAGCGAGGAGAGGATTCGTAGGGCGTTAGCACAGATCTCAAGAGGTCTTTCTCTTTTTTCTCTCTTTTCCCCCTTTTTTTTACTCTGATCCCTCTTGTTGATCTCTTGCCCGTTGGTCGGTTGACCCTCTTCTCCCCTGTTCTTTTTATATACATACGATTGGACCACTAACCTGCCTTGTTCGGTGGACTCCGAGAAGAAACGTCTGCAACTTTTCTCGAAGAAGGAGCAAGCGTGCTTGAGAAGATCGAAGAGGATGAAAGAGCTCCCTGATCTAAGCGCTCTGATCGGCGGCGAACTGGATCTTCTCGAATCCAACCTGATGTCCATACTCGACAGCATGGATCTCAGGGGTTTGGATCATGGAGAGTCGGGTTCCGGAGGGCTCCTGCCTGTTCCTCCTGCCGACACCTATACCGACCCTGTCGAGGAATACAACCCCCTGAGACGGAAGTTGCTCGCTTGAAGATATGGGCAAGAAGAGATCAAGGGACGATGAAGCCATTCCGGATATCGGTGGGGATTCCGCGCCAGAGGGCCCTACGGATGCGCATACTGAGGAACCCCCAGAGAAGAAGAAGAAGAAGAAGAAGAAATCTGCTGAGAAGTGTCGGGGAAGCTCAGTTTTGGGGTTAGGTCCGGTCCCTTGTTCTGAAGGGGATATGAACAGTGCCATGGTGCTTGATCGGGATGTTTCTTACGATAAGCCGATCATTCGCAAAAGAAGGAAGGATACGGCCGATGGATAATGGGGTGAGCATAACTCACGACGGAATGATGGGCTCCAATTGGTCCTGGCTGCTAGCGAGAAGAAAGATTCCTTCCCTGGCGACGAATCTACTCGCCTTGCTTCTCCGCGAGGGTCGAAAGGCGGAGATCCTCCTCTCCATGCTGAGCCGCGGACTTCAATCCAGGATTGCGTGGATTTTAACTACGCGGGGGATTGCTTTCTCATTCGCGATCCCGTCCAATGCGCCGAAATAGTTCGTCAGGTGAGGAGCGGGGGATTGATGTTGAAGATCTGATGTTCAGGGACGCCTATGCTCGTGCCGCGCAGGCGAGGCTGATGGTAAGCTTCCAAATCCTGACCTTAGCTCCCGATTTTTGTTCTTGGTTTCCTGATCGTTTGCTAAGGATTGCAACATCAATTTTTCTCTCGTTGTGCAGAGCGACGGGAGGATGAATCTCGTCGTCGAGAGGTATGCTCGATCGGTGAAGGACATGCTTGTCCAGCTGGGTCAAGCGGAGGAACTTTTAAAGGAAAGGGATGCCGAGTTCGCTCGCAAGGAAGCGGTCTGTGAGAAGAGCTGAGTGTCGCTCTCTCTGATCGAGATCGTGCAATTGCTCGCATAGGAGTCCAGAAGAGGAAGATGGAAGTGGTGGGCATTGAACTAGCCTCTGTCCGTGCTGAGCCGGCAGAGATCGAGCAGAAGAACGCCACTCTGGAGTGAGAGACGACCACACTGGAGAAGGAAAAAGCCGACTTGGAGCATGAGAGGTCTGTAGAGGCCCTAAGGTTCTTGAAGGAAACTGCTCGGCTGAAGGAGTCTAGGAGCTTCGAGGTTACGCAAGAGCGGATCAGGATGGAGACTGTGATGAATGTGAAGGGCAACCGGCGCTTCAAGAAGATCTGTGCCTATCAATCTCGCAGGGAAGCATATGAGACGGCTCACAACTTGTACGGACAGGCTTCAGGGACAAGGAAGTGTCTTCAGAAGTTGATCGAGCAGGGGGCAGCGATTCCTCAGGCAATGGTGGTTCTTTTTGGCGCAGGAGAGGCGACTGGAAGGAGAAGCAGCTTCTCTTGAAGTTGGTGAGATTATGGAAGAGGACCTCTCGCTGTCTCTGCTCATCTTCCATTCAAGATTTCTCAACAACCGTGCCTTGGCAGGGCTGGATACGCACAGATTGAATTTTGACTTAGTGGACTCGGCGATGGTTAAGAACCTGCAAGTTCCGAGTGACCCTTGGATTCCTTGTGTGGGGGATTCCGCAGCAGAAGGAGATGCTTCGACTCGTCGAGGGGAAGAGGTCGGCGAAGGGAACGAGGAACACGCTGGTACCGCCGATTCCCGAGAAATAGGTGTGCCAGTTCTCTCGGAGAGTGCGGACGAAGGAGCGTCCGTGTAGTTTCTCCTCTTCTTCTTTTTTCTTGATTGGTTGTATTCTGGCAACACCTGTTTGTTGCCTTTCTCTTGTTGATGTAAGGATGTTGCTGTTTTCTTTTTGCTCGACTATCAATTTTACGCGTTTGTTTCCTCGCACAACTTTGCTGGTGTTTCCTGTTTTAAGGCCTTTCGTGAATGTCCGAGTGCTCTGATAGATCTTAAGTTACGGGTCTGTTTTCTCGATCACAGCGTTGCTGCCTATCCAAAATAGCCCGTGATAAGAAAACGAACCAGACAATCTGCAAATATTCGTAAAGACAAAGGTTTTCTATCGACTCGAGAGTAATTATGCGAATTTCCAGTTGGCCAGACTGATTGAGACTTTCTTGAGGACAGAAAACTGTCTTTTTGCCGGTCTATGTTTGAGTGTAACACAAGTGACTCACGGCTCGGCGGATCCCTCTCCGACTACATGTCTGATCAGGACGTGGTCAGCCAAGTGGAGTTGAGTGACAGTGCGTCGTTTGTGCGCAAGACGCTAACATCGACAGAGTTGTTGTTTTTTTGGTTCAGCTGAACCAGTGAAGGTTGCCTACGTACCTTCGAAGAGGATCAAGCCACTTTGTAGTTTGTTTTATCGAGTAAATATGGCGTCAGCGCATTTACTCGATAGGTTTTCGTGTCGAGTAAAAGTGGCATCAACGCATTTACTCAATAAGTTTTATGTGTCGAGTAAAAGTGCCGTCAGCACATTTACTCGATAAATTTATTTTGTTGCAGCTGAACCAGTCAAGGTTGCCTACGTACCTCCAAAGAGGATCAAGCCACTTTGTAGTTCGTTTTATCGAGTAAAAGTGGCGTCAACGCATTTATTCGATAGGTTTTGGTGTCAAGCATAAGTGGCGTCAGCGCATTTACTCGATAAGTTTTCTGTGTCGAGTAAAAGTGGCGTCAGCACATTTACTCGAAAAGTTTTCTGTGTCGAGTAAAAGTGGCATCAGCGCATTTACTAGATAAGTTTTTTTTTTAGACGGATTTCCCATTACCCGGGGGTGTAATACTTTCGCAAGTGCTTGGAGTTCCATGCCCGTTGGACTGCATCCCCTTGCGATATCTCGAGTCGATAGACGCCCGGTTGGATGATGTGTGTGATCTTATAGGGACCTTCCCAATTGGTCCCGAGTTTTCCTGCCTTCCTTTCTTTTGTGTTCTCAAACACCTTTCTGAGGACTAGGTCGCCCAGAGCGAGAGGACGCGATTTGACGTTCCTGTTGTAATATCCTTCGATCTGGTGTTGATAGTTTTGAATCCTGAGTACAGCTTGACCGCGTCTTTCCTCAAGTTCGTCCAGGGCGTCGAGCAACATATCTAGGTTGAGGCTGTCGAGTTGCGGCATCTTGGATCGTCGTACGTTGGTGACATTTACTTCTGCTGGGGCCATTGCTTCGATTATGTAGGCTAGCGAGAAGGGTGTGGTTTTGGTTGATACTCGGGGCTTTGTTTGGTGCGACCAGAGAACCCCGTCAAGTTGGTCAGCCCATATGCCTTTCTTCAAGTCGAGACGTTTCTTGATGCCGTCGATTAATAACTTGTTTGATGACTCGGCCTGACCGTCAGACGGATTCCCCACCGTTCACAAAATCCTTTAAAGTTTCCCGATATTAACTGAGCCCCGTTGTAGGTGACAATCTTCTAGGGCAGTCTGTGTCGGCAGATGATATTCTTGCATACAAACCCCTGAACTTATTTGTCGGTTACCCGTATGAAGGAGTCCGCTTCTATCCATTTAGTGAAATAGTCAGTGAGAACCAAGACGAACCGTCGTTGGCGAGAAGACGGCATCGGGCCAATGATATCCATCCCCCATCGCATGAATGGGTAAGGAGCGGTTGTCGTTCGAAGAAACTCTGTCGGATGATGGATATTGGTCGCATGTCACTGGCACATATCGCAGTGCTTCGCCTATGCTTCGCAGTCAGTGTTCATCGTCGGCCAGTAGAAACCGAGGTGCTTAAGTTTGAGAGCCATAGCTCGTCCTCCTAAGTGGTTACTCGTTGTACCCTCGTATGTTTCCGCCATAACGAGCCTGTTTCCTTGCCAGCGATACACTTGAGCAACACCTTATTCGCAGTCCATCGGTGCAGTTCGCCGTCGATGACGACGTAATGCGATCTTCGTGCTTTTAGTCGCCGCGCTGCCCATTTTTTGGCGGACAGCCTGCCATTTCCGAGATACTCGATGAATTCGATCCTCCAATATGGGTCTTGCTGTTTTGGCGTTTGCTCGGAATCGTGTGCTTCGTTGTTTGTAGCCGCGATTGGCGCCACTAACAGCTTTCTCTCAGGATGGAGATCGACGCTTGGTTTGTCAATTCGATGAATAGGGATCATTTGTTTGACTTGATCCCGAAGCCTGCTTTAGGTAAGCATCCATGCGTTCGTTTCGTGCGTCATACTCGCCACTGAATTGGCTTGTGACGAACTGCGAATCGCAATAGGCGCTTAGTCGCTTGGCTTTGACGGCTTTGCCCAACCGGAGCCCCGTGATGAGGGACTCGTATTCAGCCTCCTTATTGGATGCCGTGAAACCAAAGCTGAACGATTGCCTGATTAATTCTCTGGTTGGAGATTGGAGCTGAACTCCAGCTCCCGATCCTTTAGTCGTTGAGGATCCGTCCATGTGCAAAATCCAGTTGGTCGGGAGGACAAGGTCTTGTTCCAGTTCTGGCGACAGCTCGATTAGGAAATCAGGTAACACATGCGACTTCGCTGCGGTTTGGTTTTTGTAGGTGATATTGTTCTCGCTGAGTTCTATCGCCCATTTGGACAGTCGCCCCGACTGGTTGGTGTTCTGCATTACCGTGCACAGAGGCTGGTTGGTAAGCACTTCTATGGAGTGTGACTGGAAGTATGGCCTCAATTTTCTCGGGGACGTGATGACGGCGAGAGACATTTTTTCATGGGTCGGGTACCTTGTCTCGGGACTCATCATTCACTTGCTCGTATAGAAGTTTGTCATTGCTCGCCTCTGTCATCCCGGATCAGGACACTGCTGACTGCTGTGGAAGAAGCAGCAATATAGAGGGACAATATATCGCCTTCTTCTGGTTTAGAGAGCACGAGAGGTGTGGTGAGGTACTGCTTAATCTGAGTGAATGCTTTTTTGCATTTCTCGTCCCATGCAAACTTTTTATTCCCTCGCAACAACTCGTAGAAGGGGAGGCATTTGTCCCTCGAACACGAGATGAACCGATTAAGTGTTGCGATCCTTTCGGTTAGTCGTTGGACCTCTCTTCTGTTTTTTGGACTGGGTGAGTCGAGTATGGCGGAGATTTGTTTCGGATTAGCCTATATCCCTCTTTGGGTGACGATATACCCAAGGAATTCTCCCACATGACGCCAAAGGTGCATTTCACCGGGTTTAGTTTCATTACATACTCGCTGAGCGTTTTGAAGCATTCGCACAGGTGGCTGAGATGATCATCTGCTCGCAACAACTTTACCAGTATATCATCGATGTAAACTTCCATAGAATTTTCAATTTGTCGGTGAACATGCGGTTTACTAGACGTTAATATGTGGCGCCTGCGTTTTTCAGTCCAAAGGGCATCACCTTATAGCAGTAGCTCCCGCGATCCGTGATGAAAGATGTTTTTTCTCGGTCGTCGGGGTGCATCAAGATTTGGTTGTAGCCTGAAAAGGCATCCATGAAAGTTAGGAGCTCGTTGCCCGGTGTCGACTCGACTAAACGATCGATGTGAGGGAGTGAATAACTGTCTTTCGGACAGGCTTTGTTTAGGTCGGTGAAATCGACGCAAACGCGCCACTTCCCGTTCTTCTTTTTTCACTACAACCGGATTTTCTAGCCACTCTGGGTAGCGTACTTCTGTTATTGATCCGGCAGCGAGCAGTCGTTTGACTTCTTTGTTCACTGCTTTTGATATCTCCAGCCCGAGTTTTCGTTGTTTTTGTTGGATGGGTTTAAAGGTGGGATCTACGTTCAGCTTGTGCGAGACGAAGGAGGGATCAATGCCTTTCAAGTCCGCTGTCGTCCAGGCAAAAGTTAACTTATTCTGTTTCAGGAAGGCAACGATTTCTTCTCGCAGACTATCGGGCAGGTTAGCGCCGACTCTTACGACTTTGCTCGAATCAGTTTTGTCGATCGATACCTTGAGGATCTCTTCTGCAAGAATGACGATTTTCGGATTGGCTCAACTATCGAGTTGATGTGAGATATGGACTGATGTAGCTTGACAGTGGCGATCAAAAGATCTCGGGCATCTTGCTGGTCACCGCGTAATATCTTGATTTGACCATCAGGGCCAGGAAACTTGAGGCACTGGTGGTAGGTTGAAGTGATTGCTTTCACTGAGTGTATCCACAGGGTGCCGAGGATGACGTTATACGAGGCCTTTGTGATTATGGCCGAGAACTTGACGGCACGAGTAACTCTGCATGGATAGACAGGGAGGCATATTGTACCGAGCATCATCTCGGAAGATCCGTTGAAACCGGTGAGAGATCGAGAGGAAGGCTTCATATCGTGCAGGTCGATACCCATTTTTCGAGAGTATCACGGAAGATAAGGTCAACCAAACTGCCGGTATCAATCAGTACTTTAGTTACTTTGCAATTCCCGATACCGAGCTCGATTAAAAGTGTGTCTTTATGTGGCATATGGACGCCTACAGCATCGTCGGATGAGAATGTGATCTGCGGATCATTCTCAGGCCTAACGGGCCATTTTTGCAAAGTCGTTGCCTTTTGACGGTAATCTTTGACGGAACGCACGGAGTCGCCGCATGGAGGGGACCCACCCATGATCATGTTAAGTTGCAGGCCTTTTCGATCCTCTTGGATCGTATTCGCATTCTCAAATCGTTCGGCGAATCCTCTGGGACTGTGTCCTTTGTCTCGGAGGGCGTGGAAGACTTTGATCTTTTGAGCTGCCTACGCAGGTCAGAGTCTTTTCGTCGATTGAGACAGATTCGTAGGTCGTCAGCGTTAGCGTTTAACTATTCATGGAAGTCGTTTTGGGAGGGGTTTACTCGCCGCTCGGCTCGAGATACGTTGAGGGTTTCTCGGAGATTGACTTTATCGCCTTGAATGGACTCGGAGACAGTCGACTTTCGCTTTAATTTGCATTGCAGGTCGCGAACGCCCAGGTTGGCTTTTGGAGACAACTCTCGTGCTGGCTCAGTCCGTAAGTCCCTCAGGTAGGGGGGCGCTTCGTCGTCCGAAGAAGTCATCGGTGGAGCGAGGATTACTTTGACTCACCTTTGATTTCTAGGTTGTTCCCCCTCGATGTTCATGTTGTCCTTTTTGGAGTCTGGGGTCCTGTCGCTCCTCCTTTTTCTTGCAGCTCGCCAGGCGAAGTCTTTCCTCGCGCCTTCTGCGCCTTCTTGTCCTTGTTCTTACTCCAGCCTTGGTTGTTCTTCGGTCGCTGCCTTGGCGGCTCAATTTTCGCGTCGCCGCTGCTGAAGGATGCGAGAAAGGCCTCATGGAGCTGCTTACATTCCTTTGTGTCGTGGCCTTTAACCTTATGGTATTCACAGTACTTGCTGAGGTCTACCAAGATGGAAGAGCTGGAGGGGTTTTGGCCTTTCTGATCGGTATCCCGCTCCCAGTGATTCCATCCCTTTTCTCTAACAACGACTGTTGAAGCGGGGAGGTCGTCTTTGTCGACGATGTATACAAAGCCTTTCTTCTTATCCCCTCTCTCGCTCGGTGTATGCTGGTGTGACTCCTGACGAGTATCGGTCGCTTTGGGCGGAGCCTGCTTTGATGTGTTTTGCTTGTTCAGGATTTGCTGAGTGTCTTCCTCCATTCGAATAAGGTTGTTAGACCGAGCAATTGTGTCTTGAAGGGACATGGTTGGGTGTCGGTGAAAATCGTCCCTGAACTTTGAATGAACCCACAGGGTGTTCATCAGGGCATCGACGGCGATATTATCTGGAATATCCACGGTAGAAACGACCGCTTTGAATTTCTCCATAAAATTGCGAAGGCTTTGGTTTGCACCTTGGGATAGCTGCCATAGGTCGGAAGTTGTCGTTCCCCGTCTAGTGAACATGATGTAGTTCTTTATAAAAGCCGCTGATAGGTCACGAAATTTGGTGACTGAATTCTCCGGCAGGCGAGAGAACCAAGTGAGGGCTGGTACGGTGAGACTTTCGACGAATAGCTGACAGAAACTGGCCTCTTTCTTGTCGTCGGCGAAGTTGGCTCTTCCCCTCGCTATATTAAATGATGTCATATGGTCAGTGGGATCTGACCCGTCGGAGTAGGATGGGAGGCGAAACTTTTTGGTCAAACAGAGTCCTATGTCGCTAATATGACGCGTGAAAGGGGTCCTTGATGTCGCGGCTAGGACCTGATCTATTTGCGGAGTGGACGTTGCGACGTGATGAATCTGTGAGCTGATGTCTTGGAGGGAGAGTTTGAGCGCGGTGATTCCTTGCATTGTCGTCGGAGCTGCGGTGTCGGCGGTGTGCTCTTCAGTTCCGACTGCTTGGTCCGTGTGAAACAGCTGACGACGGAATGGCTGAGGGTTAATTGTAGTGCCGATAGGTATGGCGAGAGCAGCGACCAAGGCGGCGAGTTGGGCGTTGGTAGCTTTTTAAATTTCTTTTTGCTGCGCAAGGCGCGCCATGATGGTGTCCATGAAGCCAAAAGCGGTCTGCGGTGCGACATCTGGGGTAGGTTCTGGGTCGTCTCCGGAAATCTAGCCAGGGAGAGTCATCCTAGGTCTTTGTGATGGTTATTTTGTCAGCCCCACGGTGGGGGGCAACTGTTTGAACAGAGTTAGTCTAAACAAGTAAGCGAGACGGAACTCGTCGGTGGGTTTTGACGGAAAGCGTTTATTTGATAGATGATTTACAAGAGGAGGAAGACATCTGAACAAAGAAGGCCGATGATCGGCGAGTAGATCAGTAAAGTACAAAGCGGTTGTACAAAGTGGTGGTATTAAGTATGGAAAACCCTAGCTCAAGCTGTCCCCTTCTTTGTTCTCTTCTCTTCCTCTTTATAGCTGATGCCTTCCTGCTGATGTCTCGAGTTGGTCGCCCTTATGGGATTTCGTTCGGTGGGCCGAACAAGTAACTCGTCTGATCGATCTTCTTTAGCCAAGCCGCTTTTAGTCGATGCGGCAACTAAAAGTAATCTGGAGCCGAGTCGAGTAATCTCCAGACTCAAAATAGTCTAGAGTCGAGCCGGTTTATGAAGCTCTTTGTCGCCTAACGTACGCTGGATAATGGTTGGGCCAGTTTTTTAATGGGCCTTGCAGGGGCCAATCCATCTCCTAGAAAGTACTCAATATTTTCGAAAAGTTTTTCTAAAAAGAAAACGTGAGTTTTTCTCACCGCGAGTTTATCTCGCAAAATTCTTCTTTCATCAAAAACTCAAATCTCGTAATTTACTTCACCCAAAAACCAATGTAAAAAACAACGGTCTTCCATACACAACACCGCAAAAAATCTTGTTGCAAGATGCAACATAAGAAAAATCGAACCCTCAACTTGGCGAGTTGTCGCCAATACACGAGGAATCCTTTTTCATAAAAAAAACAGTCCACCAGCTACTATAAAACACACACACCCTCTCAAAAAGGGTAATATCTACCAATAAGTTTTCTGCTGACCAGAATGAACTTGCAACGTCCTAAACAGACTAAGTTATCTCACAAGGATAGCTCTCGTACATCTGACACAAGGATAATAGTGCTATACAAGAAATCCAGAATTTTGTGTAAGCACTTTCGGAAGACTTAAAAATTATCCTCAAAGAGATGCTCGATTCCGACCATACAAGTCGTATAAGCCGAGAACATATCGCCTACTTTAAAGCGGTACGGAAACATGATGAAATCGCAACACGCAAAACAAAAGCCGATTAGTCATCGCACAGCCTTAACTGAGAGTAAACCTAGGTCTTGCCCTAAACCCTGCACACTAGTCTCTAATGTCTCCAGGCATGAATATCGAAAGATACGAGATCCTGAAAGTTCATAGAACTTTTCTGCACATCTTGAACGAGCAACGAATAGAACAATCTACAAAGAAGAGTTAGGTTGTGAGATGACAACTCATAATCTTCCCTCTACACACAACTACTCGACACACTCTTAAACCTCAAACCTTTTCAATAAAAAGATTGGTCCATTCATGCAAAAGCCGCAGAGTGGAAGGGATTCAAAGCCACACATGGCCATTCCCGAAATAAAAACAAGCCCACACTTGGAAAATCCAAAAATAAACGAAAAAAACATAAAAAAAAGTCTCAGACGAGACTGCAACCTCACTCATTATAAGTTCCTGCAACCTCACCTTCGACCATCACTTCGTCCGAGCTTAGGTTCGCACCTTCAACAACCACAGCATTCTGCCCTCCCATATCCCCCAAGCACGGCGGAAGGTGGCACTCGGATCTCAGACTGCCAAGGATCGTGTCAAAATCACGCTCATCAACCCCCCAACTCTTCTTTGCGCGCCGAAAGCCGGGGTTCCTCGGCTCGTGGAGATATAGGAGAATCACCCTGGAACAACTGGACCTCACTCATTCCTCCCTCAACGGCCACGAGAGCCAAATCCCTACTTCGTATGGCCATCAAGGAATCGAGGGAACTTGCAATCCTCGCAAGCAGGCTCCAAACTCAGCGTGAAGGGACATTGGCTTCCGCAATCCCACGAGCCAACAAACCTTCTTCACTCTGAAGGCAACATTTGAGCCGACGAGCCTCCGAAGAATTCATCTTGCCGACCTGCTTCATGTTGAGCAGGGAGATCGCAGTGTTCCCAAGGTCTCGCTCGAGTACATTGATCCGAGTCTCGAACCAGGACACCTCAGTGTAATGAACATCTTCAACAATCTTTAACTTCTTCTCAAACGCCAATGACTTTTCTCGGAACTCCGCTAATTCCCTCGTAAGACGCTCGACCTCTGACCCACACTCAGCAATCATCCCATAGATCAAGGATACAAACTGCACAAGATTCCATGCGGGTTAAGAAAACGGTACAACATGTAAACAGGAAAGTTCTTCGATAAAAAACCTTGGCACGGTGTCATGATATCGCACTCGAGCTAGATCATCCATGCGGTGCAGAATCGCTTTCTCCGCCCTTAGTGCATTTTTTCCTCTTAGCCGTCTTGCTGACAGTAGGGTTTTCTTTTTTTGACTTTTCGTAGGAACAATCAGAGCAGCACTAGGAGAAGGCAGCCCCATCTATGAGACTTGGCAGGCAGGGGGGTTAACTATTGGGGTCAAAAACGGTTCTCTCGAAAACACCGACTAAGGTTACCATTTCTAGAAGTAACTTATCAAAAAAGTAGTTTGGAAAGAACAACAGCACCTTGAAACTAGGTTGTCATATGGCGACCAACACTCGCAGTGCACGGGTTGCATATGACAACCCGCACTCGCAGTGCACGGATCCCCATATGACGACCCGCACTCGCAATGGCAACCCGCACTTGCAAAGCACGGGTCGCCATATGGCGACCCGCACTCGCAAAACACGAGCCGCCATATGGCGACCCGCACACTCAGAGAACAGATTGCCATATGGCGACCTGCACACGCAAGGTATGGGTCGTCATGTGGCAACCTGCACACCAAGATTATGGTTCGCCATACGATGACCTGAACCCGTGCAACCCAGGTCGCCACTTGGCGACCTAGACCCACACGGTCGGGTCACCATATGGCGACCTAGATTCTCCGAGTCTGGGCCGCCATATGGTGACCTAGGCTCTCCAAATTTGGGTCGCCATATGGCGACATAACCCTTCGAAGACCGGGTTGCCATATGGTTAACCTCAGCTCTCCAAACCTGGGTCACCATATGATGACCTGTGTCTCTCCTTTGTATTCCTCTTCGAGTCGCGATCGTAATGCTTTTTTGTCTCAATCAGAGTTATCGTTGGAACTTTATGACAAAAACCGCGAAGACTCGTTTTTCGTATAAGTTCAAACCGATCGTATAAAATGGCAACAGTTGGCTTAACGCCAAAGTTTCCTAAGCTATATGAAAAGTTTGAACCCATGCTTAAAATTGACGTCGTATCAAAGATGGTCTTTCGGAGAAATCAGAAAAACACTCAGTTGGAAAAACGGCCCCCAAGAAGCCTAAAACGCGACTAAAGGCCCATTTACATTTTCATACCAAACCAAGCCCAGTGGTGTTACGATGGTCTATCTTTATTCACACAAAGGTAAATATCTAGAAATCAGAAGATAAATGTAAAGTTTTCGAAGATAACCATGAAGATCGAGAGAAAAAAAGAATATTCCCGGAAAGGGGATAAACTCGACTCAGGGCAAAAAAAAAAGAGACAAACCGCCTCAAGAGGCATATATAAGACGAGCTAAGCTGAAGGCGAAGGGGATGGAATATTAGGTCTAGAAAACTACTGTTAGCTTTAGGAGAACTTAGAATCTAGGTGGCTAGACTAGCAAGTTCGATACTTATAATATTTTTCTACTTTGTTCTTTTGTTATCCATTTTTGACGATTTATGTCTACTTCATTTCCGCTGAAACTTTGTAACTCTATCATTTTCAATCAATAAAATGCCATAGTGTAATTTACTTTCGATATTATGTTATCTCTCTCTCTTCTTTGTTTCGTATGTTTACGCAGATAATTCGGGACCTATGGGAAAGTCGAATCTTATAGACTTTCCTTAAGATCACAAAATCGACAGTGTGAATTTTGGTTCCCACAGATCACTAGTACCAGCTTCTTATGCTTTGTCTGGCTCTCCATATCCATATTGTTCATCACCCTCTTCCATAATGTAGTCAACCACCTATCTTGGAATCTGATCTTCCTTCTTTATCTGCCAACTTTCAACAAGCCTATCCCACTTATCATTCTTCTCATTTTCTCGAGTTGATTCAGCATCATCAAAATATTCATAGAGGAAGACTCTTTCAATATCTTCCCAGCAGGTTAGGGATCCTAGCTGCAGTTGACTGAACCATGTAAATGCATCCCAGAGATGGAATATGGGAAGACCTTGCAGAGCATATGGTATTCAGACACTTCATTCTGCTCGCTCCTTGACACAAGATATTGAAGCTCTTCGAAGTGGTTTATGGGATCTTCGTGAGGAAGACCCTGGAATTGTTCTGGCCTACTCCATCATACCATTCACGGCTCAGATCAAAGTCACTCATCTCAGCAACAACAATCACATTGGATTACAGCACCCTGAGAATCAATCAATTGTCTTGCACTATTGCAAGTGCGACATTCTTTGTCTCTTAACATCCCATTCTCATCATCCTTAAGTGTGAGTACTTCGACCTTCTCTATCTCCCTGCAAGTTTTGTCAATCGACACTTGATGAATAGTGTCATTTTTCACCAAATGAACAGTACCAGGATGAACAGTGTTAGGATAAACAGTGTCGATTGACACAGGGTGAAAAGTGTCCATTGACACAAGATGAACAGTATCGTTCGACACAGGATGAACAGTGTCTGTCAATACGGAATGAACAGTGTTGTTCACATGGGGTGATTCGTGTCGTTCGACGGTTGGTTTTTGCTGTTGATCACTTATGCTTGGAGGGTGTCGATCGATACTTCCCTCGTAGACTTATGAGCGTGCATGAACCAACATGCTCCTTTGATGAACCCAAAAATCCTCTCTTCATTGTTGTTCCTGGTACTGAGATGTATGTACCTGAAACATAAGAAAAAAAAAATTATGTAAATAAACTAAGATAGAAAAACCTAGAAAAGATCAAACAAATTGAGTCAATGGTGATCCATGCTCCCCGGCAACGGCACCAAATTTGATATCACTCAAATTACCCTAAGGAGTGACTTTATTCTCTCAAATAAGAGGTTCAGTTGTAGTACTTAGGGATCGAATCTACAGGGAGCGTGGCATACAATAAACTCAAGCAGTCGTGATTAAGCTAGGCAAAATAGGTTATATAACAGTAAATAAAGTAAAGCAAGTCGAACAAGGTAGCTTGTTCAGTAAAGTGAGGAGTTGTTTGATGGAAGGATGGTTTGCTAGATCTAGGGTTCAGGAAATCAGGATTATAGTGATATAGAATACTTAGGTTGTCAATCCTAAAACTCGAATTCTAATGTAAAGATATCCAGCTTCCGCATGCGAGTCTTATGTTTTGACTAAGTCCAATATCTCAGCTTCGGCTTGTTGATACGGATCGAACATCGGTCGATGCTATGAGATTAGCGTCGATCGGTGTTTCCTTAGACAGACCTTAACGATTTGATTGTTAGGTTCACTAGTCTTAACTAAATCAGTTGTCGCTTGTTTCTAGCAATCGTATCTCAAGGAAATCTATTCTGGTGCAGAACCTACCGTCGTAGTTGTCCACAATCCCAAGTTCAGCTTTCTAGTTAACTATTCTAGAACACAATAATTACAAGCAATTCCTTGAAGTTTATCTAACACCTTAGCAGTTCTATAGTTTTGGCTAATCCATCAAGAACCCTAAGTAACCCTAAACCTAATAGGTGAATCTATTCAGACATGATAGTTGTCACATAAAATCATAGAAAAAATAGATATAAATAGAATAATAAAATCAATGGAGTTCCAAGAGGACTCTGGAGGAGTTCCTCTCTTCTCTCCTAACCTAATATAAAACCTAAAACAATAGAATAGAAAGCATGTAAAGCGTAGCCGTCAACAATGGCTTAGAAAACATATAAATAGGGTTAAAATCATCCAGGGGCATTCTGGTCATTTTTGGTGGCTTATGGGCTTAAGTCGGTCTTCAAATATAATCGGCCCGCGTTCAAGCATCACCGTTCGATTGACACCAAGGCTGTGTCGTCGATCAACGTTCCTTCATCTCCTCGACAGCTTTCTCTCGTGAGTCAGACTGATCACGCTTCAGTAAACCGGCATAACTTCTTCTATAGGATTCAGGTTGACCTTAAGCCGGTGGCATTCAAAATCTAACTCAAATATATATCTTGTGTCAAAATATCAGCCCAATCTCACCATTGGAAGGTCTCCATCCATAGCTAAACATCTGACGCATCTGTGCAGTTTTGCACCTAAAAGTTCCATAATCACCACATTTCTCCAAAACGTACATGAGCCTGTAAATACTCTAAAAGACTTAAAATCGTAGGAAATATATCCTAAAACACTAATATACCATGGCTAAAAGTGGGTAAAATCCATGGTATCAGTTGCTCAAATGTTCTGGCTTGGTGTGTGGCATGTGATCAACCGCATAGACAAGGGTGTTGTAGGTTAAGGCTTCGACCAAGCCAGTTTCATGTTAGTATTAAGGTCATACTAGTTTAGAATTGTTATTACACACGGGGACGAATTCTGGTTCTTGCATTCAAGTAAGGCATAATTGACCGAGGGCCAAAGAGCATTTGTTGAGATTGATAGGCCAGATATACCCGAGTTTTCAGCATTAAGGTTGTCGATGTGGTAAAAAACAATTTTCATTTCAGGTTTCAGTCATTCGATAAGTGTTTCGTATAATGCTTCCTTTAGTCATATGGAAATCATTTATGTATAACTTTGTTTCAGTTATGAAAACCATAATGAAAGGCTTTTATATGAAAATTGTTTTCGTTTTTTGTTCGAGAAAGACAAAGTCTAAGAGGCTCGATACTGAATCCATTGGGAGTTAGCTGCAGGATGATGGCCTGCTTGGCTATAACCGAGGGGAGTGAGGGGCAGAAGCCAGTCGAGCCGTAAATCTGGAGGAAAAGATTTGTTAGATCGTAGTGCAAAGAGATAAAAGTTTAGCTTTGTAGTTGAAAGATAAATCATACTGCTCTGTTTTTAGCTATACGAAAATCATCTACAAAACTTCTTCGTATAACTTGTTCTATTTATTTTTGAAAGTTACTCGCATAACTTGGTCTAACTATATGAAGGATGTTTCGTGTAAGTTTGAAGAGAATGGCATCACATAGAAGTAAATGAAACACGTTGCTCGCATATTACTTGTAATGTTTACGAGCGAGGATTAGGCTCTCCTCATTCGTGTTTTCTTATCACAAAGTTATTTTGCGTGATACCGGTTTTGTGAAGCTTGTGAAGCAGAATTTTTGTCTGGAGGCGTCAAAGTAGCACTGTTTTTTGCAGATTTTATGAGAAACGTTTTTGCTTTGATTCCGATCTTTAGTGAAAGTTGCTTCGTGTCACTCGTAGAGTTTTCTCGAAGATTATTTCGTTATGACCTTTGCGATAAACATTTTTCGTAGGTTTTTGAGATGAATTCTCACGACATGTTCTTTTCTTTGAGTGGATAGAATCGGTCAACCAGTGGTAGATCTAGTCAACGAGCGAGGAGAAGGCTTTCCCTTTGTTGTGCTCGCTGCTACTTGTTGTTGTTAATTTTGTGTTGTTACATATATTTTTGAAGCTTTTCTGTGATTCACTTGGTTTAACGAAAACTGGGAGAAATGCTTTTGATGTTTGAAGATTTCTCGTATAATTTTAAGTCTTATAAAAACTTTGTTTTGTTAAGTGGAAAAGGTCCTCAAGACTTTGGCTTACCATCGTGTTATTAGGCCGATGTCAATACAGGTTGTCTGAACACATGATGGCGATAAGAGATAATGTAGAGTTCTCGAGACTATTTTTGATGGTTTGGGTATGCCGCTAGCTTATAGAGTAATATTAGATTGTTGTTTGGCTTTGAACGATTTTGGTGGGTCATTGCATTGCCTAAGTGTTTTTCTGCCCGATGTTGTAAAAGTGTGCTTTGTCGAAAGAGTTTTCTTGATGCTGAGGCAAAAAAAAAATTTGAAGTATGTGAAAATACGAGTATAGTAAACGCACTCCCTCCTTTTTACAAAGGAGAACGGGTGAAACAATCTTTTGATGGGTTGCGTACGTTCTTCTTCCAAAAATAAAATATGATCGACAATTCGGTTCGATTTAAGACGATGACAGGATTGTGATCTTCGTTAGTTTTCAGGTTGGCATTCGGTATGAGTCGTTTTTAAGAAAACTGCTGGGAAAGAGTCATTTTTAAGACGACGTTCATGTCTCAAGTTATTTCTTTCTTTAGGCAACTGGATGAGTATACTTTGAATGAGCGACGATTGTTTCTCGGTTTTGACAGACTCTAGATTGATTTTCAAAATCTGTCTGGGTAGTTAAGGAACAATAAAACGCGAAAGAGAAAATTGTCTATGTTTTAGTTCGCTAGACTATCCATCTAGATTTTATATTCCCTACAGTTTACGGCAATCTCCTAGGTGTTTTCCTTTTTCAGTACTTTCCTACAAAATTTCCAGGTCTGCTTTCAAAATTTTCCGTGTCAGACATACCTTAGTCTGCTCGGAGATTTGGGTTTGCCTCTTCTCTGTTTTGCTTGCTCATTTCCCCTTCTTATCCTCGTGTCTGTCCACCCCCTACAGAAATTAATAATATTGATTCTTCATGGATTTCTCTGTGTTCCTGGCTGCATTTAAGCTGAAGCCCGTCTTGCGGTTTGGTTTGTCGATCCATATTTTCTGATTTGGGTTTCTGTCTCTGTATTGTCGGTTACAAAAATGAATGAGCATCTCGTCGAAAACTTTTTTGGCATTGAGAAATAGCCAAGAGCGATCAGGAGATTCCAAGGGCGATCAGGAAGACTTTTTGGGCGATGAGGCTTTGGTGAGAGGTCATGGTGATGAGGCATGAGAGAGAGGATGGTGAGACCGTAGAGAGAGGCAGATGGGCGATGTTCACATCGCAGCTCTCGCTCCATCTCTTTTCTTCTCCGAGAGTCTTTTTGTAAGATATTTGTTTGTTTTTCTGAAAGTTTTCGAATTATTTCGTGAATTCCATTTCTGAGTATCGTTTCTTAAATGTCTTCGACTTTTTTCTTCCAAAATTGTTTTTGTAAGATACTGTCAAGTTTGTTCTACGAAAGTTGTATAGTAAAATATAGTCATGTTTAATTTAACAAATGATATTTTGTATAATATTGTCGAGTTTAATTTTATGAAACTTGTTTGTAGAATATCGTCGAATTTAATTTTACGAAAGCTATTTTGGAAATTGCTGTCGAGTTAAATTTTATGAAAATAATTTTGTAAAATGTTGCCGAGCTTAATTTTATGAAAGTTATTCTATGAAAATTCATTGAGTTTAATTTTAAGAAAGTCATTTCATAAAATGTTGTAAAGTTTAATTTTATGAAATTTGTTTCTTAAAGTGTCGTTGAGTTTAATTTTATAAAAGTTATTCCGTAAATTTTTGTCGTTCTTAAATTTACGAAATTTATTTAGTAAATTTTTTCCAGTTTGGCTGTACGAGAGTTGTTTTTGGTAAACTCACGTTTTGCGGAAATTTTGTAAATTTAGCTTCACATTATATATCGGAAACTCAAGCTGTGATGGTCTATAATATCATGATCATACTTAAACGAAATTACCCTCGTTTCCCTAGGATTGACCCGAAGAAGTAAGCTCAATAGAAAAATAGCGAGAGTTGGCAGGATATGTTACTAAAAAAACGGCGCTTGAATTTTTCTGAAATCTTATGTTTCAGAAGACGTTTTAGCAGTGAGGGATACGATCTCCCGTTTTGCTTTGTTCAGTGGCTTGGCGTTTTGAGCGATTCTAGAGAAATCAACTTCGTTCCTCCAAAAGTTATTCAGAAGAAGTACATTAGAGAGGGGTGCGTGCCCGTTTTGATGTGTTTCCTTTTCCACGAGTAACCTTAGTTTATCTGTGATTTTGAGGAAAGCAATTTTTCTGAAGACTTTTACAGAAGATATTCGAAAGAAGTACAGCAGTGAGGGATGCATACCTGATTTGATGTTCTTCCTTTTTGTGCGAGTAATCTAGGGTTTCTCCACGATTTTGGGGAAACCAAGGTTTTTTTCGAAGACTTTTACGGAAAACATTTTTGGTTGAGCTACTTCTCACGTTTAAATCGCTAGCTTGGTGACGAGATGATTTTTTCAGGCTTAGATAGATCCTAATGTTCCCCTTTTCTTGGAGTGGTATCGCGGTCTTGTTAGCAAAAGCCAATATATTTTTGATAATATGGTCTCTATCTACTTAGGCATAAAAATCACGAGCTTGTTTTGGTCGGTTTTCCTGTGGATAAGAGTTGTGACAAGGTTTTTGATTTTGTCGAGCGCTGCGGCATTTGAGTTAACGTTGGCAGTAGGAGCTGTCGCTGCTGGAGTGTGTTTCCAGCATTATTGTCGCGAGTTGCGAGTTTGTCTTCGATACTTCCAGACATATTTTCGATCAAGCCTTTTGCGGCCGTGAGAAAGATTAATCCCCCCCCCATCCTTCTAGCGTCAAACATTGGGAACCAAAATTGGCACTGTATAATTTATTATGGAAAAAAACGTAGCTTTTCTTGGAGGGACCAGATTCTCTGTGACGACCAATGACAAGTGATCAAATAAATGCGGAAAACAAAGATAGACGACAAAATGAATTTAGAAAAAGTAAATCTTTATCTTGAACTAGCGCATTCCAAAGACAAAAACGTACTGGAAATTCATCTAAAAACATGATTACAATACAAATCAGATAACATAGGAAGTAAAACCTAACTAAGTTTTCTAGCGTAACCACCTATGTTGGGAAGACCTATGTGAGTTGCAGCTCGTTTGGCAATGGACAAAAAAAAGAAGCGGAAAAGTTTTTTGTTGATTTCAGACTGGACATTTTGAAAAGCTGCTTATGTACCCCTTTTGAGGATCAAGCTGAACATAGTTCAATTTACAAAGAGTTTAACAAGAGATTGAACTACTTCCGTGACCTTCGTCTAGGAATTGAGTGCAAGCCATAGAAATCTAAGCATGTCGAGAATAATGCTTAAGGTTTTTAAGTTCAAAGAGTTCTAAGAATCTTAAATCTTCTCATTCTCTTCTCTGCCCTCGATGTGCTTATATATGCTTTCAGAATCCGCTGTCTTTCCTTATCCGTCGTTATTCATGTTTATCCTTTCCAAAGATTTTTTATTTTATGTTTGAGATTTGAGTTTTTCCGCATAAATCTTCCAATTATCCATTTTTTTTTCCTTATTCTTCTCCAAGCCAAGTAAACCAATATTGCGATTTGGGCTGGTTCTCGATCCAAGTCATAAGTGGGCTTTCATAGTGTTTTAGGTCGATTTGGACCGTTTTATGACTTACGCGTTTTTACGACTTCTGTATTTTTACGAATTTTATCGGAGAAATCGTTTACTTGTCTGATTTATGGTTTTTAGTGTCATGGGTCTACGAAAAGATGAATATCATTTCATTTGTCAAAAAATGATGGTGTTTAGTTAATCGTTCTTGACTGGATGTTTGACTAAACGTTTACGAGAAAACAACGTACTACTTGTTTTATTTGTAAAATCTCAATGAGAACTTTTATTGCGATGAAACAAAAGACATTTCGAACGAGATTCAAAGGAGAACATGATGAGTGCCTTATGAGAGAAGAGGAATGAGGAGAGAAGAGAAGTGTGCAATGAGGAATAGAGAGAAAGAGGAGAAGGGTGAGGGGAAATTGAGGAGAGAGGAGAAGGGCGAGGGGCAAATGAGGAGAGAGGAGAAGCATGATGGGCAAATGAGCAGAAAGGAGACATTGGAGTGATAAGAGAGGAAGTTGGGCGACGTTGACGTGAGGAGAGAGAGAGTAGGCAAAATTGACCGGAGATGGCTATGTTGATAGGAGATGGGCGACATTGACCTTAGGAGAGAGAGAGAGAAGGGAGACATAGAGCTTAGGAGAGAGAGGGAAGGGAGACACTATAGATAAGAAGAGAGGAGAGAGGGTGCTCCATGGGCAATGAGGGTTTCTCCCTTCTTTCCCTTGTCCTTTTCTATCCTACGTTGATGATTCTGCACACTCTCATAGCCTCTAAACTTATATCATGAGTGGGTGAGGCATTTCCCTTGTTCTCATTTCGTCTGTTGAATGTTTTGTATACTTTCAGAACTGTTTCGTTTGTTTTGTGCAAGTTTTTCCGTAAAGACTTTTCGAAAGTTGTTTTGCGGAAGATTATGTCATAGATTTTTCTATGAGGTTTTTTCGCAGAAACTTTCCGAAATTCATTTTACGGAATATTGTTTCGTAAAACTCATCATTTCTCGCAAGAACGTTTTTTCAATCACTTCATGTTTGCATAGAAATTCTTTTATTCCTTGTTTGAGATGAAATATACGAAATTTGTTCTTGTATCCTTATGCAAATAAGTTTAGGTTTTATGAGGTATAGTTTCTTCAACATTTTCTCTTCATATTTGTTTAAGGAACAATTTTTCGAAGAATTTTAGCCATTGATTTTTTCATGATCGATTTTGACCCCTAATTGAGACTGGATATTTCATCGTAATAAAAGAAAATTTGCTCAGGCCGAAGATCGAGAATCAACTCTCAAAAATCGAACATATTCACCACAACGGTAAAAACCGTTATCCACTAGCTATGAATCACCTGCCGAAACGACAGCATGCTAAACAAGGCGACATGCAAAAATAGAGAAATCATCATTAACCTTCCTACAGGCTATAGCACACCTACAAGTCTACCTACACTGACTCAGGCCACGTCACCTTGTTCATGAAGGATATCGACAATCTATCTATAGTCAAGGCCATGCACCCCTAAACTAGATGACACCAATCAACCTTAAGTTTCTTACCCATGGTATCATACCTACGAGTCTCTCTATTGGCTCAATCGACAACATCTTGCTCACGAAGCAAGGCGACTTCTTGCTCGCAAAGCAATAAGAAGTTTGGCACTATAATACAACTCAAAAAATGTACAACATTTAATACACTATTCTGTAATATTACTATAATCATGAAAAAAAAAATCACCAAATAACCATATGAATAATATGGCTAGAGTATACAATACATTATTCTGTAATATTACTATATAAAACATTTACACCTAGAGTCAGTTTTCATCTTATTAATATCATAATAGACCACTTTATGCTACACAAACACTTCTAATTTTTAGCTGATTCTTAATTGATCGAGTTTATTCTTAAACATATTGCTGACTAAACAAACTAGACAATTGGTGGGATTTAACCCCAACCACACATCATCTCTCCTTCTATCAATGGCTAAGATCCACTACTTTTAAAATGAATGGCCAATATTAATTTAAAGTTGCTAAGGTGATCTATCATCTCCTTCATCGTTACTTTCATTTTTTATTCCAGAAGAATCTAAAAACTGATTTCTATTGATCTACATAAAAGTTGTAAAATTCAGATTTTATCTCTTACAAACATTATTAGCTTCTTTATTTTTTGCTATAAAAATCCTAAAGAATGATAAAGACCTAAAAGACAACGACGAATCTGTGGATGGCGGTGACGTAGACGAGGGCAACAACGACGACGGTGAGAAATACAAATACAGTGCGATGCTTCTTTTATTTCTTGTTCTACAAGTGACGGGAGATCTATTTGGCAAACCCTTTTGGCTTTGCACCATCCACAAATAGTTATGTTCCATCAGCTTGAGAGGATAAAGACGATCTTGAGGACATAGCAAAAGACGAGAAGCGGCACGAGAGACTAAAAATGAATATGTGTGTTTATATATTGAAACTCTGAAGACCACTGCCCTTTTGGAATTAGGATTTTATAATTATCTTTTTGATGTATCTTATCTTATCAACCTGTTGGACGAGCTTATTGTAAGTGTCAACTGTTATCAACTAAGACATAGTAAAACCTCTGTGTGGTTCATGTAACAGTGAGTTGATTTCTTTTTATGCAGAGAATGAGAACTTGTGCTAGCTTCAACTAAGACATAGGAGGTTAATCTTCTCAAACTTCCTCAACCAGCTTGGTGAACTGAATTTTCAGAATTTTACTTAATGATTGCAACAATGGTTTCTTAATGATTGCCATTCATTCAATTAGATTCTCGTTAGTCATTAAGTTTTTATTGATTGATTGCATCAAAATTGTGATGCATTCCTATGTAAACAGAGAAATCAAATTCTTAAGAGAAAGAATTTGTGTACATGAACATGGAGTAGAATGGTCATATTTTTGTACACTTCCCCTATTGACAAACATGTTCATCCATGTATACACATGATCCCTTGTACAACTTCATTGAACCCTCCTCTATCTCTCAACCACCCTCAACCTCACCCTTGTTGATATCAACAACGAATAATTATACATATTCTTCTGATTCACTTTTGATGTATATATGTACATATTGCATAGTGTACACAAACAAATAGTACACAAACAACTATAGATAACATGCAATACATCCAAAAATCAATGTCATGCATATTACATTATAACAAATAACCATACACACCCAAATTTTGGAGTTCAACTCAATTAGCTTCCTACACACTAGGGAACACCCAATCCTTTCAAATGTCCTTATTTAATGTACACAGGTGTCTACTTCTTTCTTACAAAATTAGTTACCCATCAAAGATATATTTTGAGGGGCAAGCACGAAGACTTACACCTACTCCAAACTTCTTTTACACAATATTTTCAATGTTTCAAACTCCAAAAAAAAAAAAACAAATTGCTACCTAATAAATGTGGTTGTTGTGGCAGTTATAGAAACAACATGACTAGGTACACCACTCCCATCTGATTGTGATGAATTTTGTATTCACAAGGACAATTTTTCGGATAGTGTTTTTACCCATATCTAGCTTTTTGTTCTTCTTTTATTTTTTTTGATAATTTACATGTTATTACTCTATGATAGTGTATATATGTGTACACATGTACATCTTAGATCGTGTACACATCCGAGTCGTACATCTTTTCTTATATGTACAGAAAACAATACACATTTTCAAAGTACATATACCGTTGTACATGTATATATATTGATATATGTATAGCTTCATACATGTATATACCTTGATACATTGATATCTTGGTGCATGCATATACAAATACTTTTCAAGTTACAAAGCATTTCCTACTAAGATTTCTAATTCACGTTTTTTTTTTGTACTTAACACTGTTTTATAGATATCAACTTGTTCTATATTATTATTGTACATAACACATGTTTTCTCCCATTTTTGTTGTACACATGGAATTTGCATTTTTGTAAGTAACTATTATAATGTTGAAGTCAAAAGAAATTTATAACATGTTATACTCTTGTGCAGTCATCCTCTATCTCCCAACAATCATCCGGACCTTAGTAACCTAATTGATGTCAATGATGAAATCTTCGTCAAACCCCCCCCCCTTTTTTACACAACATATGCCATAAAACTAGTATCCTTTCGATCAAACAACCGCCAATCCAACCTACTTGTGTATAGGCTCACCACAACAATGATGTCTTGACCATTTATCACGTACACCTATTATATTTCTTATCCACCAATGATGCACATGTGTAGTTGTGTACACAACTAAGTAGTACACTAACAATATTTTGACGTATGGTTAGCATGACTAGTTGATATAGATAATTTATGGTGTACTTATTGAAGCTTTTCCAATTTTTAGTAAAAATATTATGTATATGATGCTATAAAAATACAATATTGTTCATGACTTAGCCAAAAAATGATTCAAAATCAGTATATATAAATACATATAGTGCTACATGTACACAATAAATTATATCAACATTATTAAGTTTATACATGTTTCCAAGTATTATTATTTTTCCTTCAGCTAGGTGTACACATGTACACCTCAAATAGTGTACACAATCAAGTCGTACACCATTTCTTATACGTACGGAGCAATACATGTTTTTAGTAATACATGAACCATTATATATATATATATATTGATACTTTAATAGCTTGATACACATGTACACCTTATAGACATGGATAATAAGGCAAAATACTACATGTACACATATCATGGTGTACACAACCAAATAATACACTTCTATTGATATTACCTTGTATTATATGTACACAAATCAACAATCATTTTCAATGCAAAGAGTTTTACTTACAAAAAAAAATCATTCATGTTAGTTCACATTACATACCAAAAAGACCAAAACATCCTAAAATACTATGTAGAAAACATTACAATAAACTAACCATACACATACCCAACCGGCCTGTTGCAAATACCCGCTCCAGTAAGCATACATCAGCTTCCTTAGTCAGCAACGCCTCTGCGGATTGATTAGCTTCCATTAATAGAGTTTTTAATCAAGCTTTCATTGTATTCATTAAAAACCAAAACAGAAAAATACCCACCCTCTGCTCGTAATTTTCTTTTCCAATCATCTACACCATGAAAAGTAGCTTTTAGACAATTTATCATTAACTTTGCTCCACACGTCGATACCAAGTTACCACCCTCGACTATCTCCTTCCCCAGCGTTTACGCTTCGTCGTCATCTTCACTGGCCCTGTTTTCGCAGTTGCAATCGCATAACCACCATTGTTATTTTTTTCAATTGTTTCACATCTTTCTCTTTCTTCCCTCAGTAACCTAAAAAAAAATCTTTCACTTGGATCAAAAAGCAAACAAGTGGATTCTTACTTAAAAAATTATCTAATCCAGTTTACTTTTTACCTTAGGTCCACCACTCACTCATTATTTTTAAATTTCAAAAATAAAACAAATTGGTAACCAAAGAAAGCATTTAGTTGAGTTTTTCAAAGGTAAATTAAAATTTTTAATGCCAAAAACTACCTTGGTATAAGAAAGTGACCTATACTAACATAAAAAGACAAAAATTAACTCTAAATGTAAATCACTCATACTATATCTATCTCTAAACAATCTCAACCTCTCATTTATTTTTTATTTTTATTTTTATTTTTATCTTTTTGTTTTTTTTCTCTTTTCTTTTTTCTTCTCTCTTTTAATTTGATCTATATTTTTAAAATTAATATAATTTAGCCAAATAATAATATCAGAAAAAAATCATACATATTTTGTTATATACACTGTATTTTAATTTTTTCAAACATATATGTATTTTTCAAAATATATAAATTGTTATTAACACGAATATCTCATTCTATTCTTTATAATTTGTATAGAATATCACATATTTAAAAAATATATTTCTATCATCTCTCTCTCCCAACAAACAATTTGATGATTGAAAAACAACAATTTGAGGATATGAATTAATTTATTTACAGGTTCAACTCCACCAAACTCTATATTTTCTCTCATATTTCTCCTAACACAACTGATATGTAACTCATAATTATATATTGTAAATACTATATACTATTCTATTGTAATGGTACAATATAGTATATTACAGTATATCATCTTCTTTCTCTTTTTTTTATTCTTTTCACTTATCTTTCAGTTCTTTCGTCTTTATCTTTTTCTTTATCTTTCTCACTCCTTTTTAATTTATTTGTATTCTTCACACATGAGATTTCTTTCTCTTCTTTCTTCTTTCTCACTTTCTCACTTTCTTCTATCTCTTTCCTTTTTTTCTTCTTTCTTCTTCTTCTCCATCTCATTCTTATTTCCTCATTTTTCGATTATGTACAACTACAATCTCTCTTTCTATCCCTTTCTTATCCATTTCTTGCTCCATTTTCTTTTGTGTTTAGATCTTTTCTATATTTCTTATATATTGTATAAGAAAATAGAATAGTATATGGTGAATATACAACACAACTCCACGCGCATGTAGGAGAAAAATATCTAAATATATGTTAAAATTTTACACTTTCCAAAGCATGGCTACTTTACTAATTTTGTCCTCATAATGATTATTCCACTAATTGACCCTTAAATGTTCCTGGCTTCAAACAAGAATCTGGAAAATAAGGATCAGTTGGCATAAATTAACTTATGAACAAGACACTAGTTAAGAACCAGACGTTGTTTGTGGGCTTCCTGACCATGAAGAATCAGTAACCCTTACTGGGAAGGAGGAACCTCCTGCCTAAGGTTCAAAAAAAATATTTTTTTAGATAAATGAAAATTTTATAATATCTCAGGGATATACACAAAAAGTTATAATACTAAGAGATAGGGCGACTGAGGCTAAGACATTCGACCTACGTTTAATACAATCAAGGAAGTATGGTTCATAACTCTAATATGTTATATCTTTGTTAATTTATGAGTAAAAAACTTTTCTTTTATATTTCTAATCCTCGTAATATCACAAAGAACAGTTTTATTTAACCTAATATATTGTATTCTTATTCTTATTAATTTTAAATTATAATTTTTTAAATTTGTACAGAATAATATTCATATTGTTGAAAATTTCTTATATTATTTCCTCTTTGGTTCAGTTTCACTATATTTTAATTAAGATAATCAGTAATTATCAAAATAATAAACAGTGTAGGTCTTGATTTAGCAAAGGATCATTTTCTCTTCTTAGACCTAGAACACATTTTTATAGAGATTTTATAGATTTTTAGATTCACTTTACACTTCTAATCATCTTTGTAGTTAAATCTTTGATCAATAAAATCTCTTTGATGTTCTTCTTCCCATTTCATTTCAATGAAGATTTACATAAACCTACATAGAAATGTATTGTCTAAATCCAACAAACACACTGTTTTTGGTTTAAACAGTTGGCACACCAGGTAGGGGTCCAAGGAGAACTATCTTCAAAACATATCAAACTTAGGAGAATCCAGATCTCTCTTGCGGTCACTCGGCTCGCTCTCTCGCGGTAACTCAACACAGATCGCTCTCTCGCAGTCACTCGACTCGCTCTCTCGCAGTCACTTGACTCGCTCTCTCGCGGTTACTCGGCGCTGATCGCTCTCTCGCAGTCACTCGGATCGTTCTGTCGTATCACTTGGATCACTCTCTTGCAGTTACTCGGCGCTGATCATTCTCTCACAGTCACTTGGATCGCTATCTCGCAGTTATTTGGTGCACATCGTTGTTTTGCAGTCATTCGGATTGCTCTCTCGCGGTCACTCGGATCGCTTTCTCGCAGTTACTCTAAAACATACTCCAAACACATATAATAGACTCTAAATAAGGCTGATATCATGGCACAATAGTGGTAAATAATAGGCCCTATCAACTCCCCCAGATTTAATTTTTTGCTTGTCCTCAAGCAAACAAAACCTGTGAAAGAAGTTTTGAAAAGCGGAGACTCACATAATGTCTAAGTATAACTATCACCCAACTTTGTTGCAACCACATCCTATCAAGTCAATCACAGAGAAACTATATATACCCTATCCTAGTATAGCAACCAAATCCATTCTACCAACAACTTAGCAAATACTAGTTTGACTCACCCCTCTACTGATCTCATTTCTTTGCATAAAATAAAAGTGCAGGCTTTACCCTGGGAGTATCGATCAAGGGACACATGGACTCTTACCTCTGCAAGTATTTGAACAACTAGGCACAAAATCTTCTTTGATCCTTTTCTTCCCTCTTTTCTCTCTTCTCTGAATCTTTTTGGATCCCAAACTTAATGGACAATGATGTCATCTTATTTTTGATTTTCTCTTCTTCTTCTTTTATTTTTTTGTTTTTGTTTTTCTTTTTGCTCTTTGGGCAAAGTTGTAGGCGAATAGGGGGACATTGGTAATTTACCTACCCCTCGCTTCCAACAATGTGTGATCATTCCTCTGAATTAGAATGGTAAGATCATTGGTAATGTACCTACCCCTCTGTATCTCGGGAAATCATCTCAATCTTTTAAGCTTTAGGTAGATCCTGAAGAGAGAAATAGAAGGAAACCAAACGTGCAATGACTTTTACCTACATACTTGCAAAAGGAATTCGATATAGTGTATACCAAGCCCAAAGCAAGCAAATAATGTCAGGATTAGTGTTGGAAATCAGCTTCGGTTCCTTCAAACTTTGTAAGCAAGTGTGATATAGTGGCATGATGATCCACTTTGGCATCTCTAGTAATCTCTGCAAATAACCTTCTAAGAATGATGCTAAAGTATGGTTAGTCAATAATAAATCTTGATCATAGTCTCCTTCTTGGCTCAATAAAACTTTTTGAAAAACTTATATATATATAGCAAATAAAACTCAAAACAAATCAAATAGCGTTAGCGAACCTCTCCCAGATTTAAATTACATTGTCTCCAGTGTAATCCGTCCCGGATTGGTTAGGAAAAAATAAATCGTAAGTAAATAGCTTAACAGAGAAACTCAATACCAGACTCTGTAAAGAGTATCGATCGATGTCACGATGCTGATGTCGACCAATGGTCATGTTCCAAGGTCGATCGATGTTGATTCTTTAAAATCGATCGATGTTGCACCTTAAAGTTTTTACACTTTCTTTTTTTTATAAGTATAAAACTCAAAATAGAACACAATGATAGTAAACCTCCTCCAGACTTAAACAACACTATCCTCAGTGTTGTACTGTCTGAGATTGGTGAAGAAAAAAAATCAAAATGACCAAATTTAACAAGGAAAAACGAAATACATGCTTGCTGATGGTGACTGTCGATCGACACAGTTAAGTGGCGATCGATCGATACTAGGTTTACTCCATCGATCAACATTGATCAAGTGACGGTCGATGCTCTGTGCAAACTCATGTTCCTTGAACTGAAATAAATAAAACACAAATAGTCAGTAAAAAATAAATACAAGTTTTTTTTTTTTATGAACAATACCGTGCTACATGCATTCTGGTAATTTGTGATGGCTTATGGGCTTAAGTCGGACATAAAACAAGTCGGACCTGTGTTATGGGATCAACGTAGATCGATACCAAGGCTGTTTTGTCGATCGACACCAAGTCTGTTCCGTCGATCGACACTCATTCATCTTCTCGAATGCTTCCTCTTGTAAGGCAGACAGACCACTCTCTAGTAAAACGGACATAACTTTGGCTCTAGGATGCTGATTGACCTAAAACCGGTGGCATTGGAAAGCTAACTCAAAGCTCTATCGTATGTCAAAATATCAGCTCAATCGCACTGTAGGAATGTCTCTATTCATAGAAAAACATCTGACGCATCTGCGTAGTTCTGCATCTCTAAAAGCTCCAGAATGACCTAAGTTCTCTAGAGCGTACATGAACCTGAAAATACTCTAAAACATACTTCAAACACATACAATAGACTCTGAATAGGGCTGATATCATGGCACAATAGTGGTAAATATTAGGCTCTATCAATATACATGTTAAACATTACTAGATACACACATCTATCACGCTATGACCATATTATTTTAATGGTAACATGAAATCTGTTCACAGAAACTTTAGTGTAAGCTCGACAACTCGGCCTAAGCGTTGAGCACGACTATTTCTTCATCATGGCTAGCTTGGCATCTTGTTATCAAACAATTTGATCTTGGCAGTCTACGCGTCATGTTCTCGTCAGCCACCAGCTCAACATCTCGTTATCAAACGATTTGTTCTCAGTGGCCTAGGCATCCCCTTGTCGACAGTCTAGTCTTGATCTCGGGAAACATCTTCCTTGCCGACCACACCAGTCACGGAAACATGTGGATCAAAAAGACAACTCGACCTACCGATTTCATCACTCTATCTACACATGGATTGCATCAATGCCGCGAAGACACGTCCACCTGTGGCGATTTGATTGTGACAGTTCGTTCATGGCGGTACGTTTATGATGATGTCTATGGCGACTTGTCTTGGCAGTTAGTCAATTGACGCTTCATCCATGGCGACTTGTTCGAGTGGTTCAGAACACTGTCCACACAGATTGTTTGTGCAACCATCCCTGGTGTAAGGTCTGATTGGAATTAGAAGTATGTCTATGACAGCTTGCCTGAGACACTTCATTTATGACAAACCTAACCATGACAGTCCATTCATGACAATTCGTCTACGACATGAGTATGTGCCGAGTTCATTGTTTCATAAACCTTATTTGTAAAATTCGCAGAGATCAATTTCATCTTTCTCTACGAACTTGGGGAGATTTACTATTAGAGATGGATTTGTCACTCGTCAACAAGGCTCATTAGACAATGGACAAGACTCATTTCACTAAGAAACCTTAGGCTTCATCTTTATATAAATAAGGAGTCACCATCTACTTAGCAAATGATCTTTTTCTTTTCTTAGATCTAGAACACATTTTTATAGAGATTTTATAGATTCTTAGATTCACTTTACATTTTTAATCATTTTTGTAGTGAAATATTTGATCAATAAAATATATTTGATGTTTTTCTTCCCACTTCATTTCAATGAAGATTTCTCCTAAACCCTACATAGAAATATATTGTCTAAATCCAACAAACACATCGTTTTTGGGGTTAAACACTTAGTATTTTTATTAATATTTATTATTTATGTCGATAAAGCCTGGATTAAAAAGACTAATATCGAAATTCATATAAATTTTGTCAACTACAAGATCTGTCGACACCAAAATATTATAGTAGATTACCTAAGATAAGATAAGCTTATAAGTCAAATTCACAATGAACTTTGAATAGGATAGTTTTACTTTTGTCATGTTACATGTATATTAGCTGCACGTTAATATCATCGATATTCGCGACCTAAAATAAAAAATAATATAACCTTCAAAGTTTTCACTCTCAGAGCAAACCAAAAAGGACTATAAATCAGACGTATTACTCCCTGAGTATTACATCTTGCTTCATATAAGAGTTTATTTTTCACAATTTTCAGCATATAAAAATGACGTCGTCTTTCTTTAGATCTCCTTGCGAAATTCCGACGATGAAAAGGTTTGAACAGAAGAGCTACTTGGGCCTGAAAGCAGCATCGTATAACGTGAGAATCGATCCTTTCCGACGAACAAAAGTTTCTTGTCAACTGCAAAGGATCGACTCCTCCATGACATGGCCGGTAATTGCTCACGAGGAAGTTCTGGTAAAGAGTAAACCAGCCGAGCCTGTGATTCATCAGCCTCTTGTATGTAAACATTTTTCTCTTAAATTTATTTTGTTCTTCACAATTTAATGCGGGTTTTAACTGTTGTTTAGCACCTAAGCAGACGCGCACGTCGTAACCGCAAGTCCCCTACTCAGAGAGCTGCCTTTCAAGAAACTAATATCTCTCCTGATAATTTCATATACCCGGTCTTCATTCATCAAGGTGAGCTTGAGTTTTCGTTGAGAACTAATACGGTTGTAAAAAAAACACATTAATAGTTTTTGTGCATTAACATCTCTCCTTTTGTCGTAGGTGAGGTAGACATTCCGATAAAAACGATGCCCGGACGTTACATGCTTGGCTGGAGACACGGCCTCATTGAGGAAGTGAGTATTGTGTCTTTTCAAAAAACTTACACTGGACAAGTGATGTCTTCTCATTTTACTTATAGATCATTGTATTTGATCACGGTTTATCTAACAACCCTTCTGTGTGTATTTTGGGAGGAATATAGGTTGCAAAGGCAAGAGATGTTGGTGTGAATAGCATAATGTTGTATCCTAAAGTTCCTGATACGTTAAAGGTTTCATCACTTTCTTCTTCTTTATAATCAACCCACATGAGGTTCCCTTACATTTAATAATAAAATTAAATAATTAACCTTTATTATAGTCTCCAATAGGAGAAGA